>JAUPMG010187306.1:0-10265 GCA_031762675.1 Pachysandra terminalis
TAATTCAAAGTTTGGAGGAAGAGTCCCTCGAAGAACTCTAACGGCTCTATTTGAAATTCTATAATTTGATATTTTATCTAAGGTTGTTAACACCTTCTCATACCAAAAATGAAACAGAAAAACATCTGATTTAATACCGAAACGTCACAATATTTTTTGTGACAAATCCAGCTATTCACTACAAAATTAAATAATATACTAAACCCTAAATTGCTCCAAAAAAAATCACCTAGAACTTCAATTTGTGACCATTCATGATAAACCAAGAAAAACCCCAATTCAAAATCTTAATGCCGCATCAGAAATGAAGAAATCTAGCATCTTCCCAATAAAGTTTAATCATAACTTGATGCATCACTACTTTAATTTCTGCTACTATTATTGAGAGGAATGAACAGATATAAAGTAATTAAATCAAATCAGAAAATAAATGTGAGTGCGCTTACAAACCCTAGCACGAGAGAGAGAGAGAGAGAGAGAGAGAGAGAGAGAGAGAGAGAGAGAGAGAGACATACGATCTCGACCGCCACGAACTCCTCCTCTTGAAGGATGGTACATCTCTTAATCTAATTCTGCTTCGTAGTCGAAACCTGAAAGATTCGATGAAATCTCTCTTGGCCCTTCTTCTGTAACGAGGGTTTCGATCTTTTCTTCTTTTTTATTTGGTGAAATTCAATCTCTTGCTTTTAAACATCGAGACCGGGTAAGCAGAAGAGGAGGGAGTCAGGGAAGTATATAGGCCGGACCAAGCTCGACCGCAGTTCAGTCCTATCATGAAAAAATAGGCTCTAGCCCACTCACGACACTATCTGTGGAGCCCATATCCGGCCCTATGATTATTTATATGGTTAAGGTCAGACTCGAAACGACACTATCTTTTAAAACCACAAGATTCATGAACTTATAATAAACCAAGGCCATGTCAATGTTTTATCGGGCTAAGCTAATAGAGGCCCAAACCCGACCCAAATTATAGTATGAACTTAAAAATGAGCCCAAGCCTAGTTCAAGCTCTAAAAACATAAGTTCAGCCTGCCCAAAAATTACTTAGGACTAGGCGGGCAATGGGCCGGTCCGCACAAGTTGATATCCCTAGTAAGAAGACCGACCAATCCTGACATGATATGAACCTGTACATGCATGGAAGAAAATCCACTGTGGGCTACCCTATTGTCTACCCTGTGGGATAGCCCTCTGATTGGTTTAGAAAATAACTAAATACGTTTTCACCCAATCAAAACTATCCCCATAGAGTAGACCACAAAGTAACCCGCAGTGGATTTGCTTTCGTTAGCTCGGTTGGCAAAATCATTGTATCCACGTATTTATTTATGTTACACGTACAAGTGATGGATGGTGAGGTGGCTTCTATTGATTGGTTATAAATTCTGTTCCGTCATTACCAAGGGAACACCTGATCCGTACTCGTTCGAGCCTTCGAGGTAAAAGGATAAGATTAGGAGTCTAGGAGATTCCAGACACAACCGAATACCGGCGGCTGAACCGGTTTTAAGTTTACCCGGTATTGGGACCCACACGGGTGTTTTTAAATTTCCCCGAGTTTATAAGTCGACGGTGACGGTGTTGGGTTTCTGAACCAGGGTTTCGTCGTTCTTGTCTTGAGACGAAGAAGTCAGTAATGGCTATGAGAGCTTCAGTGAAGCGCTTAATGGAGGGAACTCGAATTACTTCTCGTTGCTTCTTCACTGGAGACAAAGGTAGGGTTCTAAGCGAGGAAGAAAGAGCTATCGAGAACGTTTACATACAGGTTCCCGCCATTTCCCTCAACTTCTCTCTGTTTTTATTTAATTTTTTTTTAATATTCTCTGCAATTTGACCCTTTTTTTCTTGTTATGATGAAGAAAATGGAGAGGGAGAGGCTGGAGAAACTGAGGCAAAAGCTGATGAAAGAGAAGGCAGCTGGAGATAAGGGGAAATCGGAGAAGGTAAAGATTGTTAAAATTTCCTCTTCTTTTGATCTTTTTTCTTTTGCTTTGATTTAATTTGAAGTATTTTCGAAGCTATGATGATACTTTTTTAAAAAAAATAATAATAATTCGATTGTGTTTAATAAGGAATTTGTAGCAAATAATCCAACAAAAATTCTTCTTTGCTTTGAGTTTTTGTTTCTGCTTTGATTTGAAGTTTTTCTTTAAAATAATAATAAAAAAAATTAATTCGACTGTGTTTAATAAAGAATTTGTTGCAAATGAACCAAAGGGGAGGAAACCCCTTCTCCGGACGAATTGGTTTCGGATGATCTGGTTGTACAATCTTGTTTGATTCTGTAGCAAAGATCATAATATGAGTGAAGAGAATTGTTTTTCCTTTAAATTTGTATGGCATGCATATAGATAATTAAAAAAATATTCAAAGTTTTTTTTTGTGTGTGTGTGTGTGTTTGTGTGTGTGTGGAATTGTTATCTTAAGTAGGACCCATGAGTTGGAAATGTTGATATGATCTAGTACTTTAAGAACTCTTAATTATTCATATAGAGGATTTTGCCTTATCCATTTCAGAGGTGTGTTGAACTATTTGGTGGGTTCCACCACAACCCATGGTGACCTAAAATGGCATTAGGACAAAACCTATACCTGTAAACCTTATCTTTCTCACTTTGATTTCTCTTTGTTTTGTTTTTAACATCATGCATAGCTGCTAGACTACTGTGCATTTTTGCTGTTTTATTCGTGGTTCTACGGACCGGTCCGGTTCAAACCTGCGATACAAACTATTGTGTCAAGGGGTTTTGGACCGGATTGTACATCCTGTCCTATAATTTTTTTTTTTGTTTAAATTTGTTTAATGGACAGTCTAGGTCAAGGTTTAAGGATTGGACCAATCCAGTCTTTACTGGGATCGACCAAGACCGGTCCGGTCCCAAACCATGATACAACTAATGTGTTGTGAGGCTCCGGACTGGATTGGTACAATCGATATCGGTCTGGATCGGTCAGTACAATCGGTCCGGTGATTGGAACAACTGGTTTGATGTTTTTTTTTTCTCTGGTTTATAAATTGGAGGGTCCAAATCGATCTGGACCAGTTCAATATCGACCGGTACCATCAGTCCAAGGTATAGACCTGGCCATCGCCTAGGCGCTAGTTTAGGCGATTGGGCATTCTAGGCGACATTTTTTAAACAAAAAGAGTTATAATAAATAGATGTCATATATATCATTTATAGAAATGGAAGATGCCAATATTTGAAATAGACTTTAATAATTTTATAATTCATAAGTAATAATTTCATAATTCAAACAGTTAGAAAAATAATTAATAATTTTTTTTTGATAATTATAATATAATTAATAATTTCTATATATTTAGACCTAGAAATTACATTCGGAAAATAGAATAAGCAAAACAAAAAAGCAAAAAGGGGCACTCGGCACAATAGGAGGAGAGAGAGAGCATGGCTTCACTCTTCTTCTGGGCAGTGTCAGAAAAAAAAAATGGGGCTAAAAGAGAGAGAGTGAGAGAGAGAGAGAGAGAGAGAAAGAGCATGGTTTCACTCTTCTTTTCGGTAGTGTCAGAAAAAAGGGAGCCGAGAGGGAGGGAGGACATACTTGATTTGTCTCGTGTTCAAGCTGTAGGGAGTGTCAGAAAAAAGTGAGCCGAGAGGGAGGGAGGACATACTTGATTTGTCTCGTGTTCAAGCTTTAGGGATTAACAGTTGAATTTCAAATCTTTAACTTATAAAAAGGTTTATCGTCTCATGTAATTAAGGTCTTTAAATTTTTAATTTAACTTGTTAGAAACAAAACATAACTAAACTTTAAATAATAAATTAATTAGAATAAAAGTAATTAATAAATTAAAATATAAAAATACAATTAATCAATTTTACAATTTGGGTGATTGCTCGGCCAAATTAGGCGGTCGCCTAGGCGACTACTTGTAATAACACTACTTGTAATAACACTGCGTCGGTCTAGCGACTGGTCCAATCGATCCAATTTTTTTTTATTTAAAAAAAAAAAAAAACAAGCGATTGACAACTTATTGTACCAGATCTAGACTGGATGGTACCGTTAATTTGGTTATCTTTAAACCCTAGTAGAGATCGGTTTTGATTTGGACTGGTCCGGTTCAGTTCATTTTTTTTTTAATTTAAAATTTTGATTGTTATTGTATCGGATTCGGACTGGCCAACACCTGTTCGGTACCCGAACCCCGGTACATTAAACCTTGGAAACTACTACTTGCGTTGACACATTTTCTGATATTAGCTCGTCAGATATCTATTCATTCCATCTCTTTATAGTTTCTTTATCTTCTGTGTTTTTCTCCTCAGAAAGTTGAAGAGGAAGCCCACAAGGGGTAACATGGTGATCTCCATCTCTACTCAATGTAAATACTTGCCTTGTTAATAACAATAACGATGCCGAAGTAAAGGTATATGATCTAATGAAGCTCTCGGTGTAAGTCTGGTGTTTGTATAAATAACATGATGGTATCCATGAAAGTTTTTCTTTATCTTCTTGAAGAGTACCAAGAACTATCTAGTTCTAAACTTGTTTACAGGGATGGTTTCTGGCTTCTGAATGAAAGGTTCATACTTCTGAGCTCTTCTTCTCAATGCTATATGTTAATAGTCAGAAACTCCGATGTGTTGAGTTCTTGAATCCTTCGGAGTTCTGATCAAACCCTCGAAATATCATTGAAATATCAGCACGATCGTTGTCGGAAATTGCAACTAAGAGTGAATTCCGTCCAGCACACCTCCAGCAAGGCTCTACTCTGCATTTTTTGAGAACAGATTATTATCAATTCACATTTAAAAGCTACATCTGAGGTCTTTCTCATCAAGTTTGTAGCAACGTGAGTTTAGGTCAACTGAAGGCGTGTGAGGTCTTTCTCATCAAGTTTGTAGCAACAGGGGTCAACTGAAGGCGTGTGGTATGGCAATCAATTTGTCTTGAGAGGTGTTATTACTTACTCAAATTAAAATCCTTTTATCATCGGATTTAATGGGATTCTAGGGTCCCACCATAAGGTTCATATGCCCCTTTTCTCATATCTCAAACTTATTTTGAGGATAACAAACCCTTCTAACTCCCCTCAATGTTGTGGGGGTTTAGGACTATTGTGACCAATAAAGAATTTAAAAAACAATTTGAAAAAATTGGAAAACAAAATTGATAGTAAAAAATAAATCTGAAAAAAAAATGAGAAATAAAAGAAATTGTTTTTATTGTATTTGAAGCAATTGAAGTGTTTAGGATTAATATGACCAATAAACAAAATTGAAGAAAAAAAAAAAGAAACTGAAAAAACATTTTTGGTAATGGAAAAAAAATGGAATTTGGAAAAATAAAAGAAATTGTTGCCAATTTCTTTGGATTGAAAGGCAATAGAATATCAAATCTAAAAAAAAAAATATGAGAAAAAAAATGAAAATTGCTTATTGTCTCTTAATAAAATAACATTAAAAAAAAAAAGAGAGAAAATCTGAAAAAAAAAATTAAAGTAAAAAAGAGGCTGGTTAGAGGAAAATTAAAAAGAAGCAAAGAATGGTGTATAAAAGTGCATCGCCTACTGCTAGACACCTTATAATTTCAACAAGGGAGAGACCATTGCTGAGATGCAGAATTCTATGAAACCTTTAGAACTGATTTGGGGAACCCCAGTCATTGACTGCTTCTGAGATATATTGAAGTGTTACATATTATCACAAGGGATTTGCAGAACTAATGCATTAGAATCCAAAGAATGTATGTAATACTTACAATCTAGGTATCCTCTGCGAGGGTAGTCATTAATCAATTTACTTCAAACATGTTATGTCCCACCATCGCCAATCTCGATCAAACTCGTTCCAACTGTCCAATCCAACTTGGCAAGTCAAAACGTATCGGCTGAGACAAATAATTTGCCAATTTGAATGGTTCGCCGATCCAACTTGGGATTTGGCCAAGAACAATCCCAATCCGATCCCCAAGTTCAGACTTGCACCATTAGAATCTAAGATCATTAATTCACAAGCTCTCAACTATCACCATTAGAATCCGATGTGATCAATTCACACCCTCTCAAGTATTTTCTGCATTCAAGATGCCCTTTTATCAGTATGAGTGTTCACAACAGAGCATTTGAAAGTAGCAACTCATGCTTTGTGTTGGAAAATAATGAATGAGTAGAAGTATGAAGGGTTAGAACAATCTGCATCATTGATCAACAAGCTTCAAGACAGTTTAATCGTTATGAAGTCTTGATCAGATTCGTTGTGATTCTGATCATAATGATCCGCGAGTTCAAAGACTACTGCCTTTACCATTAGTCGTTGCAAGAGCAATTTCCACCATTAAAATGGTGGAAACGAGTTGCATCTCTAATAACAAATCGTCGATCCACAATCTTGCTAACCAGTTTCATAAACAAATGGCAATCTCCACAAACCCTCAAGTTCTTGATTACCACAATCTCCATTCCTGGTTCAGTGTTTAAGAGCCCAAACGCAATGGCTAACTTTTCGCTATGCACTCCCATTCCTGCTACAATAACCTCTTCATTCCCTTTCTCTCTGCTACTGATATTCTTAGACTCAAAATTCTGTTTCAATAAACCATCCAACTCTTCCAACATCTTATACATTTTTTCCGACTGAGGATGACTTCGATCGCCAGCCAGAAACAGATGAACCCTCTCCTTGTGCTCAACATAGCTGCATCCAGGCTCCTTCTTGAGCTTCCACTCTCTTATCATCGCTCGAACCCTCGTCACCCCCCTCCAAGCTCTCTGCATCAGAGTATATATTGGATAACAACACATAGTACCCAACATTGTTGGGTTCGAACTCAACGACCCGAGCAAAAGCCAATTCAGCTAACTCTACCTTTCCATGGATCTTACACGCACCCAACAGCGCTCCCCAAACCGCACCATCAGGTTTCACAGGCATTGACTCGATGAGCTCTCGAGCATCGTTGAGCCGACCAGCCCTGCCTAAAAGATCCACAATGCAAGTGTAATGCTCTGGTCCTGGGTGCAACCCATAACTCCTCACCATCTCAGCAAAGTAGTTCAACCCTTTGTTAGTCAACCCGGCGTGACTGCAGGCAGACAGCACACCAACAAAGGCAGTTCTATCAGGTTGAATCCCAGACCTTCTCATCTCATCAAAGAGCTGCACTGCAACCTCTCCTTCCCCGTGCATCCCATACCCAGTTATAATCGCCGTCCAAGAGATGACATTTTTCTCAGGCAACTCTTCGAAAATTGCCTGAGCCCGAGCCAAATTTCCGCATCGGGCATACATGTTAATCAGAGCATTTCTCAGAAACAAATTGAATCCAACCCCACTAGACATTATCCGCTGTTCAATGTCACAGCCAACGCTCTGAACGCCGAGGTTCGCGCAAGCAGAGAGAACCCCGACAAGAGTTACGGGGTCAGGATCAATCTCAAATGATTCCATCTCACTATAAAGATCCAAAGCATGAGTGCCAAGCCCGTTTTGGGCATACTCAGATAACATTGCATTCCAAGTAATCAATCCCTTGTTGGGAATTTCATCAAACATCTTCCGGGCAAGATCGATGGATCCACATCTCACGTATAGTCAGCATGCAATTACGCACAGATGGGTCAGCATCGATGCCAGATCTGACTACACAGGTATGAAGAGACATGCCGAGACTCAAGTGAGGAGGAACAACACAAGCAGGGATCACCCCAAGCTTGGTAATGGCATTGAAAGATAAACCATTCCACCGCATTTGACGAAAGAGAAACAATGCATCAAAGGGTTGAGAGTTGCGGGTATACCCGGAGAGAATAGCGTTGTAACAGACAGAGAGCTTGCTTGAGTGAGGACTTTGGTCGAACACCTTGCGAGCGTTGTCGATGAGGGAACATTTACAGTACATGGAGATCAAAGAGGTTTGAACAAAGGGTTCTGGATTGCAGCCTGACTTGACGACATGGGAGTGAAGCTGGGCGCCGGAGAAGGGAATCGAGAAAGCGGCGCATGACTTTATAGCGAAGGGAAAGGAGAAGGCGTTGGGAGAAGCGCCGGAGCGAAGCATTTGGCGGTAAAGCTTGAGACCCTCCTTGAAGAATCTCTCGTTCGCTAGTTCTCTCAGTCGGGTATTCCATGACTCGCCGCGGCTGCGACTGCGGCTGCGGCTGCGGCTGCTGCTGTTCAGTCTGTTGATCATATGAGCATTTTAGTAGGGTAGTGTTCAGTGAGAGCATTTCGTCTGGACTCCGCCAAGCGTCCAGACGAAATGGTCGTGTTTTTCACGTGGTTAGCTTAACGTTGGCTTCCTTTGTTTCGATAAGTGGCATTTTGCAAAAAAATATTTCAAAAACAAAACAAAACGTGAATCCCTTGTGGAAAGAGAAACAAATTTTTTTTCCGCCCCTCTCAATTGTATCTTCTTAAGCTGTCTAATTATTTGGTTTTTTTTCCCTCTCTCCTTTATTCAATTTCCTCTACTGTTTTCTGCAATAAAAATTGTAACATCGCACCTTTTTATCGACAATGGACATAATCTATTCTACAAAGAACCTTTTGTGACAATAGAATCTAACTTAAGAGATGATCTCATTGCATCTAAGTGGCTAATGTATCAGTCATTATTTGCATTATTATTTATATTTAGAGTTTTGGTATTTTTTTTCGATGATTGATTCTATCTCTACTTTTTTTCAATTAGATTTGTAGAACAAAAATAGATAGGATGATCAATGTTTAGGGTTCACTAGTCATATACATATATGCTTGTATTGATCAATGGATTATGGTTTCTTCACATGTTCTCCTTATTGTTAAAGCTCAATACTTGGTTATTTCTCATTTCCTCTGAAGATATCGTTAGGCATTGTTTGATTGAGTACAAGCATTACGACATAGCGTACAAACATTACAACATGTTTGTACTCTATTATATCATACATGTACCTATAATGCAAATATGTATTATTATGTTATATTATGTCTTTATGAATTTAGGCACCAAAACAGAGCAAAGAAGATATGAAGATTGAAAGCATTGCATCACCTGAATTAATTTGCAATGAGGGCAATCTTGTTGAGAGTAGTGATGATATGAATAAGAACAATGGCTACACAGTTGAAATGAGCCAAGATGATTATATACTGAAAGTTGGCAAAGAGTTTGAATCAGAAGAGGATGCAAAGTTTTTTTTTTATAATGAGTATGCTAAAATGATTGGGTTTAGTACTCGTAAATGTAAAGTCAATAAAAAGTGGGACATAATTGTTGATAGAATTTTCTGTTGTTCTCGAGAAGAAAAACGTGAAAAAGATAAACGGGATCCAAAGGTTAAAAAACGCCATGCAGAAACAAGGGTTGAATGTAAGGCAAGAATGCAAGTGAAGATAAATTGTGACGATAAATATGAGGTTATTGACTTTGAACCATCATATAGTCATAGTTTGGTCCCACCTCCCATGGTTCATATGTTAAGATATCATAGGAAGTTAAGTGTTGTACAAGTTGCTGAAGTTGATATAGCAGATACATCTAGTATAACACCTTCAAAAATTATAAAATTAATGAGTAAACAAGCTAGGGATCACGAAAACCTTGGGTTTACCATATTGGATTGTAATAATCACTTTCGTTATAGACGGAAGTTGAGCATTCAGAAAGGAGATGCAAAGTGTTTAGTAGAGTATTTTCAGACAAAGCAATCAGATGACCCATCATTCTTTTATGCCTTACAGCTTGATAGGGAGGAAATGTGCCACGAACCAAACCTAGAGAACTCATTGGAGTCCATAAATTTTGTTTGTAACTCTCACCCCATATCCAAATGGGAGTGGATAAACAATACATAGCCAAAATCATTGACTTAAGAAGAACATTTATATAAGATAAGCATAGAAAAATAGTTTATTAAAATAGAATTCATCTCATAACATCTTTCAAATAGAAAACAACGGAAAGTAAAATAATAATAGTCCCATGCTTCAAATCAATCCATATTAACTACTGAAAATCAAATAAGTACTGAAATTACATCAAATAAATCCTACTATAACTTCTACTAAAACATTGAATAAAACTCTAATAACAACTAATATCTTCAAAGCATCCTCGTCCTCCATCTTGATCATCAAAGTCCTGCTATCCACTAACTAAAGATCCTGAAATTGTTATGCTCAAAAGCGTCAGCTACACTTAGCTCAGTAAATAAACGAATATAAACTTTAGTTTTGATTGAAGTAGGGTCAAAGCCACTCTCCAATGGTAATCAATAGAACAATAAACATAAATATCAAGTAATATGA
>JAUPMG010187317.1:0-10264 GCA_031762675.1 Pachysandra terminalis
GTCAGAAGAGAACTCAAAGAAATCTCCGAGAGAAGGCATCGATTCAACCTCGAAGGAAGTGGAACTACTAGTACAAGCACAAATCTAGAAGACGAAAGAAGAGAAGGATATCACACCGCATCTTATCCTTTTGAGGAAGAAGCTGATATTGTTGGCATTGGCAAAGGCGTGAAGAAACTACGGAAGTGGTTGATAGACAAATGCCATCATCGCCTAATTGTTTCAGTGGTTGGCAGAGGAGGTTTAGGCAAGACTACTCTTGTCAAGAAAGTTTTCAATGACATCAAGGGGAAATTTGATTGTGATGCTTGGGTCTTCGTGTCCAATGACTTCAAAATACAGGAAACTTTACGAGACATGCTGAAACGATTCTACGAAAGTAGAAGCGAAGCGGGACTGAATGGTGTGGATGCGATGACTACGTATGAGTTATCGAGGAATATCCACAACTACTTGCAGGGAAAAAGGTACCTTCTTGTCTTTGACGATGTTTGGGACATAAAAGTTTGGGAAGGAATCAAACATGCATTGCCTCGTGAAGGTGAAGGTAGGGTTATCTTCACAACTCGCTTGATAGCTGTAGCTTCTCCTATAGATGAATCATATTATATTCATCATATGAAGGCATTGTCTCAAGCATTGCCTTGGAATCTTTTCTGTAGAAAAGCATTTAGGAATCACAATCCTCCAGGATGTTGTCCACAACATTTAAAACAAACGGGGGAGGCTTTGGTGGAAAAATGTGAAGGCTTACCACTAGCAATTGTTGCCATTGGGGGCCTCATGTCAAAAAAGAGTAGCAGTTTATCAGAGTGGGATGAGGTCTTGGAGAATCTAGATTGGGAACTGAATCACAATCCAGATCTAGAAAAACTAAGTGGTGTCTTTATGACAAGCTACAATTACTTACCCCCTTCCTTAAAATATTGTTTCTTATATTGCGGTATGTTTCCAAAGAACTGTGAAATTGAGACATCAAGATTGATTCATATGTGGGTGGCCGAAGGTATTATAGAGAATCACAGTCGAAAAACAGTAGAGGAGGTTGCGAATGACTACCTCTCTCAACTCATTGAAAGGGGCTTCCTTCAAGTTAAGAACTACCCATGGCAACTCGAGGTAAAAGCTTGTCGAATGCATGACCTCATGCATGATACTGCCATTCACATGTTGAAGAAGGAAGAGTTTGGTGTTGTTCACAAAAACCAAAGAGATAAAGTTGTCTTCGAGGGACAACGTCGTGTAGCAATTCATAGCAGAGAAGTGACTGTTCAACAGAACATGTCTGATTTGAATACTCGCACCTTCATCACATTTTCGGAGACAGAACTACAATATGACGTTTTGTGCTATTTGTTATCGAATCTCAAACGATTAAGGGTGTTAGATTTGTCAAGAACCAGCATTGAGCATTTACCTAGTGACATTTGCAACTTGGTTCATTTGCGTTATTTGAGTTTAAGGTGGACTCAAGTAAGTGAACTTCCAACTTCTTTGCAAGACTTGTACAATTTACAAACGTTGGATGTTCGAGATACGGCAGTTAAGATTTTTCCAAGAGGAATACAGGTAGCAATGCTCTCACAACTAAGGCATCTTCTCTTGACAAGTTTCAAACAAGTAAGAATTGGTGTCCATTTGGAGAACTCTACTATTGGTCCTAATAACTTAGTCAACTTGCAAACACTATGGGGAGTGATTGCTAATAAGAGTTTAGTAGAACAATTTGAGTACTCGAAGGATTTAAGAAAATTGGCTCTTAAAGAAGTAAAAGGACGACATTGTACGGAGCTATGTTCTCATATTATGAAGATGACACACCTTCGTGTCTTGAAAATATACAGTACTCCTGATGAAGTACTTGATCTGGAACCTATTTCTCAACCTCCAAACAATATTGAGAAATTAACTTTGCGTGCAACTCTGAAGGGATTACCAAAATGGATAAGCTTTCTCAATTGTCTCCGCAAGGTTTATTTGGGGGAAAACAAGTTAAAGGAGGATCCAATGAGCACCCTTGCAAAATTGCCTAGTTTGGAGGTCCTTACACTACGTGAATCTTATATGGGAAGAAAGATGAGTTGGGGTGATGGCACTGAGGGGCGATTTCCTAAACTCAGAGCTTTACTCATGCGTGCGATGCCAGAATTGGAGGAGTTGAGTGAGATAGATGATGGTACGATGCAAAGCTTACAGTTTCTCGAAATTTCTGATTGCCCAAAGTTAAAGAAGGTACCCCATGGGTTTCAACACCTCAAAGCAGTCAAGACATTTCGTGTACAAAACATTCATGAGGATTTCATTAAGAGGTTGCGTCGGTGTCAATTAGAAGGATTTGAAAATAATAGTGGTGAGGACCATTGGATGATTCAACACATTCGTTTTGTCTGGTTTAGACAAACAATTGATGGAAAAGTCATCACGGAAAAATTGCCCACGTTTGACAATTGAAAGGATTGTAGATGTAAGCTATGAACTACTTATTTTTTTCTTTATCATTTAAAATTTACTTGTTCTTAACAATTTAATGCTCAATTACCTCCTCTTTGATCTGATGTTTAATATTGCTTTGATTCTCAAGAATGTTTTTTTTTTTAAATAAAAAATAAAATTGACTTTGTTCCTTTTATGCATAGTTTTTATTAAGGAGTTGATTTTCTACCATTGCTTGCTTCTACGTTCAGGTTTTATTTTATTTTTACTTGTTACTCGGTTGTTTAACCTTCTTGTGAAACATGCATACTTGGCACAATTTTATGGCTAATGATCCTTCCATATTTAGGCAGATTACTTTTATTAGAAGATTGAGTATAACATCTAATATTTCAATAGATTCTCTTCTTCTTCCCGTTTTTTCATTTTTTTTTTTTAACTTTTCACTCAGTTATTCAATTGTTGTCACTGACAGATTTGCATGCAAAATCATGGGCTACCGTTGGGGTTTCATTGATATCGCATTCGCATCCAATCGATGTAACAGCTACTGTCTTCCTCTGCAGCAAGCATGATTTGGGTTTCAAATTCACAGTTGTTATATTTGCATTTGGTTGTTTTTTAGACTTGTGTGTTAGAATATTTCATTAGTTTATTATTTTAAACTAATGTGTTGGTTTGTGTTAATTTGTTAGGGAAACAACTACTGATATGATATGCTCAATACTGTTAGAAATATTGTTGTAAACTATGTTATCATCGCATTGCCTTTCAACTATGTTGCTACTATGTTATTGGTTTCCATTTGTTAATAAAAATGATGGATCTGGTCCTCACCATGAAAGTTAAAAACTTCCTAACCTGTTCTGCACCACTAGTTTTCTGTTTTTCTTTCTCTTTTTCCTCAACATTTTCAATTTTGTTCATACATGTTTTGATAATAGAACTATCCAATTTTGTGGTTTTATTTTTCCTCTATTTCTATTTTTTAATTTTAATTTAGCTTCGCTTAATCTTTGTTAGCTTCTTGGCATGCCGGTTATGTACCTAACAGGCATCCAAATCAGGATTGATACATATATGCACCTCAGGTAAACCGCTAATGGCTAATGCAGAGACAAATCAGTGACTGTAAACAAATAATTCAATTAGTTGCAAAAAGGAGGAAAAAGATTGATGACAGAAAGGAAATTAACCCTTAAAATGTTTGCAAACAATACGATATCAGAATTATCAAGATGGTACTTGTATGAACACCTGAACTATACCTTCAGCATTGGGTCCGACGTCTAAAAAGATGGCAAGAACCTGTATGTGATAGGTTTGAAACCCTGGAATTTACTTGACCAAGATGCAAGTCCTTGTTATCCTTAGAGACTATTAAATCTGAAATAACTGCAACTCTAGTATATCACCATAATCCCACCATAGCTTGCAGTGTTGGGATTAGATGGGAAGGGCCCTTACGTAAGAACTGCTTTCTCTTGGTTGCAGTTCTGACTTTTTATTTTGCTCAACTGAGAAGCCAGTTGGTCATGCACTCTTCTCTTTAGCTGCAAGTGCATACATGTAAAGATATATTTAGCTCCAAGACTTTCGAGCATTTTCCAAAATGGAATATAATCTGAGAACCTCAATGAGCATATCATAAAAAGTCACCATGTCGCATCTAGATGCTGTATATTTATCATCTTAATGAACGTATCATAAAAACAATCACTAAATCTAGACGCTGTATACGTAGCATACATTCAGGTACATTGTCTTCCGAGGGAATATCGCACCAAATTTATACCTGATATTATGGGCAGAGGTGGAACTTGGGCGAGTACGGGCAGGTTCAGATCGGGTACCCAACACAAACCCAACCCGTTTAATAAACGGGTTGAAATAATCAAACTCGCCTTATACCACTTGATCTGTCTGTCCCGTTCAATTTTACTAAATTTTTTATTGTTTATTTTTCAAATACCTCCTCTAATGTCTTGTATAATAAACCTAATTAAAAGTTACAATGATTAATACTCATTTTTTTCTCTATAATCTGCTCGAGCCTCCAGCGGCCTAGCTATGACAGATAGGAAAGGAAGACAAAAAATGGAAAGGAGAAAAACTTTAACACTTACTTTACATGTATGTGTGTGTATATATACAGTTGCTGTGCATTTGGTAAGGTATACTAAAACAGTAAAACATAGAGTATAATAATCCAAGGGTCAGGTATGTTAAACCAACCCGCTTATTTAAGGGTTTAAACTCAATGAAAACCCAACCCACGTTTTGAAAACTTGAACCCAATCCCACAAATTCGGGTAGATTTGGCGGGTCGGGGTGAAAATTACCAACTCTAATTAAGGGCAGTTGGTCATTTTCTATGTGACTTTGCAACAGAGTAATATATTCCACTGTCGAATTCATTGGTGAGTAGGCCTAATATGGTCTTGTAAACATCTTGGCCGCATCAATCAGATGGTGAATTCCAAACTGTGTTATATGAGTTGGTTTAATAATCCAAACAAAATAATAGGGCTAATATGTAATCAATAAAAAATTAGGGATTAATTTAAATTTTTAGTAACAACTGTATTTTTTGGCTTTTGACCAATTGAGATTAGTGATGTGTACAATTAGGAAACTAAGCTACAGCACACACAATCATAACTTGTAAAGTTAAACATGTGGCTAGGATCTTGTAGGAGATTTCAATCTCCAATCAATGGCTGAGATTTAAAAATTAATAATTAGTAAGCATTCTCTACAAACAAAGTTAGTAATAAAGCTAGGATTCTAAAACTGAAATAGTAATAAACCAACTTATAAAGAAACCCACATGACTGGAAAAATAATCTAAGGGTTGAGATTTTAAAACTAACTAATCTAAGGGTAGAGATTAAGAGTTCTATAGTTTCTAATTCTAGAATTTCTAAGTGCCTATATAAACACAAGGCCTTAGGAAGGTTGATTCATCACTAGAAGAAAAAGAAGAGCAGGAGGTGTGAATTATCTACACTAATCATTAAAGCAAGGTAAGTATTTAAGTTTATCTTGTGTTTATGATTTGATTAGGAGATCAAGGTTACTTTCTTTGTGTATGAAGTATTTTAATGTCTTTTTACTAAGTTTTCTAAGTTTAATGGTAGGACATGGTAAGTGTGAATTTAATTATGTTCCATGAAGTTTATTTATTGGGTTTTGTGCGGAATTCAATGTTATTCGGGGTTACTTAACCAAATTTTATGTTTAAAGTTGTAGAGGAGACAAAAACAGGCCAAACAAAACAAACCACGACGTTCGGAGACCTCCTCAGTTTGCTGAACAGTACGCCGAACCAACCCAGAAAACCCTCGACTAGCCGAAACTACACCGAGCCCCACAGAAAGATTTGAAGCTCCTGGAGCATCACCGAGACCTACTCGGCTGACCGAAGAGCACGCTGAGCGTCACAAAGGGATTTTTAGATCCCTGGAAATGTCACCGAGACCCCACTCAGCGCACGGAACTGTTCGCCGAGCCTAACTTTCTTATGTGTTATGGATGAGAATGTGAGAGAAAAAGGAAGAGGGAAAACAGAAAGGACTAACCCTAATCTATCATTGTGCTTATATAGGGGTTAGGGAGGGGTTACTTAAATTCCTATACAATAACTAAGGTATATAAAATTTTGGACCATAGTTATAACCTGACGGGTCAGACGGGCTAACCCGAAACCAAACCGTTTATTCACGGGTCATAAACCCTCAACCCGACGGGTCATACGGGCTAACCCGAAACCAACCCGTTTATTCACGGGTTATAAACCCTCAACCCGACCCACGGTTGGAAACTTGAACCCAAACCCGCTAAAATGCAGGCGGGTTGACGGGCCGGGTTAGAAATTGCCAGCTCTAAATAACAACCACATATTACCAATACATCAGTTCACGAACAGCCACGCACTCACATCAGTTGACAAGAAACTTCTCTTATGTAAACAGAAAATCATATCCCACGACAATAGCAACTCAGGCTAGACAGCAACATATATCCACGAAATATGCATCTCAGGCTCCACAACCCACATTTGTCTAATGATTAATGCGTATTCACACAATATACACAACAACAGCAGCAAACCAATGTGATTGTTGCACTAAACGACCAAAGGAAAGAACTGAAAATCTAATCAGAAATCAGATCATTGGAAAGAAAAGAAATGAAAAGAAAAAAGCAAAAAGGAAAAAAAAAAGAGAGAGTATTAGAGCATGATCTTAGAGAGGATCACACTCTGATACCATGTAAGAGTGCAACCCCTAGATGTGATAGAGAAACAAATAGAAAAGGATAAAAGAACGAATGGAATAAAGAAGGTCACCTAATCTAGTTGCCCCTTCTTATTTTATATATTAAATAATAATTTAAAAAAATAACTAATAATTAAAATTTACAGATATACCCTTGACACCCTTTTATTGATATTTAAGCAATATTTCAACAAGTCCCAATTCCACTAACAGCTGCTTGAACCATATCAACTTATAGGTAGTATGTGTCATAGCATGGAATTTAGCTTCTGCACTAGAGTGAGCAACCACACTTTGTTTCTTACTTTTTCCAAGTAACCAAGCTTTCATGCAAGAAGGCGCAATAGCCTGTAGTAGATCTTTGGTCTGAAAGATATCCTGCCCAATCAGCATATGTCCATTTGCCCTATAAAGCAAACTAAGTCCTGGAGCTCCTTTAAGATATTTTAGGATATGTATCACAGCTTCCCAATGTAGCACACAAGGAGCTTCCATGAATTGATTAACAGTAGTCATGGCAAAGGAGATCTAGCCTTGTAATAGTCAAATAATTCAATTTACCCACTAATTGATGGCATCTTCCTAGGTCAGAAAACAAGTCTCCCTGATCCACTGCGAGTTTGGAATTCGGATCCATTGGGGCATCAACTAATCGAGTTCCCAATAACTCAAGCTCCTTTAACAGATCTAATACATATTTCCTTTGTGAAAAGCTAATCCCTATAGGAGGTCTGGCTACCTCGATTCCAAGGAAATATCTCAGCTTGTCTAGGTTTTCAATATGCCACTTTTGTTGTAAGAAAGCCTTCAACACCTCAATATCTGTTATATCACTACCAGTGATGATTGTCATCCACATCCACTACAAATATCACCCAACCTACCTTGGAGGAACAAAGAACACAAAGTAATCAGATTGGCACCTTTTTAGGACAAATTCTATCAAACCTGAGGAGATTGTTTAAGGTCATAAATAGCCTTTTTGAGCCGACAAACATACCCAAAAGGCTCCCCTTGAGCAGTAAACCCAGGTGGTTGCTCCATATATTTCTCCTTGAGGTCTCCGTGAAGGAATGCATTCTTAACGTCGACTTGAAACAACGAAGAATTAAGAATGGCAACAAGAGAAATAATAACTCTGACAAATGGAACCTTAGCAACAGAGGAAAGCATCTCGGCATAATGAACATCATTGCTTTTGTGTGTACCCATCTCAAAGAAACTTAATAGAATACACCCAATTACATCCCAATATCTTCTTATCAGAAGAGAGAGGAACAAGCTCCTATTTCCATTCTTATGCATGACAACCATTTGTCCTCCACCAAGATTAGATAGAGAACAGCAAAACTGAGGACACATACGAATAGGAAACATAATTGGCAATAGATGTACAGTAGAAGTAGTGGATGGTACAGTGCACAATATTTGACCTTTATGGAGGGCTATGGGCATAGCAAGATCATCAGATACCGCTATTGAAAGAGAAGTTGCAGATGGTACGGCAGGAGAACTAACTGAGACAAGATCTTCAGATGTTGAAACAAATTGTGATGGAGCAGCTTGAATATGTCGTGCATAGACCTGCATGATAAGTGGTCTAGAGTCCTGTGTAGGACTAGAAGAAGTAAGAAGAAGCTCAACAGGGAAAAGAATTGGAATAGAAGTCTAGATCAATAAATTTACTTTACAGAGAAGAATGGAACAGATTCAAAGAAAGTTACATCTGTACTCACAAAAGGGTAACACATAGAGGGACTAAAACACATGTATCCTTTTTGAGTTCAAGAATAACCCAAGAAGACACGTTTTATTGCATGAGGATCAAGGTTGTCAAATCCAAGACCTAACTGATGAACAAACAAACACACCCAAAACTATGTGGAGGAAGCTAAAACAACAGTGCTTTAGAAAACAAAACGGAGTCTGAGGATTGACCATCTAGGACTGTGGAAGGCATATGATTCATGAGGTAGCAATCTGGTAAAACAGAATCACTTCAATAAATCTTAGGAGCCTTCATCTGAAACAGGTAAGCTCTTGCAACTTCAAGAAGATGGTGATTCTTCCTCTCGACTACCCCATTCTGTTGGGATGTCTGACCACATGCCATGAGCTGTACAAAAATCACAAAATGGACTGGAGGAATATTCTTTTGCATTAGATTACAAGATACGAATAGAAGCACCAAATAAAAGGATTTAAAAATTAGAAAATGCTTCGAAATGATCTTTCATCAAATATAACCAAGTCATTCTTGAATAATCATCACTAAAAGTTACAAAATATTTGGAACCTGGATAAGAAGTAAGCCGGATGGGCCCCCATACATCAGAATGAACAACCTGGAACGGACTCATAGCACAAAACTGGACTCTAGACGGAAATAAAACACGCTGATGTTTACTCAACTGACACACGTCACACTCTGATGTAGACATGACTCAATGACAGGATTAAACTCTTTAAATTGTACAATGAAGGATGATATAATCTAATGCCACTGAAAAGGACTAAAGTGAGTAGATGGAGAGCAGTAATTTTGGAACCACCACCACCATCAAAGTAGTATAATCTGACACACTCTAATGTCGACATGACTCAATGACGGGATTAAACTCTTTAAACTGTACAGTGTACAATGAAGGATGATATAATCTAATGCCACTGAAAAGGACCAAAGTGAGTAGACTGGAGAGCAGTAATTTCGGAACCACCACCACCATCAAAGTAGTATAATCCATTGGACTCACGCCCTCCACCAATCTGCTTCTTCATCTTCAAATCTCGTATAATACAAAATGAACGATAAAATATAATTTAAAATCTTAGTTAATTTACTTAGAAATATCTGACTAAAAGGAAAGTTTGGAATGTATAAAACTGAAAGCAAAGATGAACTAGGATTAGCGATACCAAAACCAGATATACAAGAAGTAGTACCATCTTCAAGGGTAACACCGTGAGAAGAACTCCATGTATGTAGAGAAGACAACATGCCACAGGTACCAATCATGTGATCTAGTGTTCCTAAATCAAAAACCAAGGAAGTCTGTATGAATACCTGTTTGGGCTAAAGTAGCAATAGAGGATTGAGATAAAACTGGGAGAACTGAAGTGATGCAGTGGGAAATCTGCCCCTGCAATGCAGCTAGAAGATGGTGAGAATGTTACCTCAATCACCGTCAGATCCTAGGTTTTTTAATAAAGTAGAACTCGAAGAGATCTTTCTAACGAACCAAAGAACGCCCAAAACAGAAAGACGAGCATAAAGTTATGACTCTTAACAGAAGACTTCATCATGAAGAGAGCTGGCCAAAGATGCTATCCTTTGTGTATATGGCCTGGTTGACAAAGGCTGCTGGTTTTCCATGTAGATCCCAGTAAAAATCAACTGTATATTCATCTCTCCTGCATGACTACACTTATGTTGTCTACTGCAGTGTTCTAAATGTTGGTGACATGTAGCCAAATTGAGGGTGAGCGAAAAGAAATATGAGGGAAATCGACAAATGTTGATTATCGGCGATATGGGGGGAATTTCTCCCAGT
>JAUPMG010187338.1:0-10263 GCA_031762675.1 Pachysandra terminalis
TGGTTATTAAAAGCAATGTTCACAAAATGTTTTAATCTCTAGCATTCAATTCAACTTAAAATTTAGTTCAAAACTAAGCATGATATTATTATTTTATAAGTAAATATATGAGAAGTTAGAATCTTAGAGAAGTTTTTGTACTAAAAATAGTGATATTTAGGATATAATGGGTCTAGGAGGAATTATTTAAAATATGAAACCAAAAAAAAAACTGGGCGGGTCAAACGGGTCAGACGGGTTAGAGCAGGTTGGGTGCGGGTTGAGTATTCTCAACCCGTTTAATAAACGGGTGGGTTCGGGTTTAGGGTCAACTCGTTAATACCCTATGTCAACCCGACCAGAACCCGCCCGATTGCCAGCTCTATTTGATTGTATGTAGATATTTTAATGATATTTTGTTTTTGTGATGTGTAAATGTTTATATACACTTTACTAATAAAAAATAAATTATGGTGAAAAATTGTGATGTGTGAATGCTTATACACAATCTACTTATAAAAAAAATTGTGATGTTTTAATGTTTAAAACACTCAACTGATAAAAAAAAAAAAAAAAAAATTGACGTGAATGCTTAGACAAGACTACTGATTAAAAAAAAAAATTGTTAAATGTGAATGTTTAAACACACTTTACTAATCAAAAAGGAATTGTGACCTGTCAATATTTATACAAATTTTATTGATAAATTTTTTTCTTTTTGTGGTGTATGTTTGTACACACTTTAATAATCAAAAAATATTTTGTGATGTGTGAATGTTTATACACTTTATTGATGAAAACAATTATGTTGTGAATGTTTATACACTGTAGATAATTTTTTTTATGTGAATGTTTATATGCAATTTATTGACCAAAACAAATTGTGAGACGTAAATGTTTATACACTTTACTGTTCAAAATTTTGTGATGTGTGAATATTTGTACACTTCACAAATCAATTTCTTTTTGTAATGTGTGATTGTTTATGCACTATTGATCAATTTTTTTTTTTTTTGATGTATAACTGTTTACATTTTACTAATCAAAGAAAAACAAATGTGACGTGTAAATGTTTATATACAATTTAGTAATCAAAAATAAATTTTGCGTTGTGTAAATGTTAATACACACTTTATTAATCAAAATAAATTTTTGTGATTTGTGAATTTTAATTCACTTTATCGATCAAAAGAAAATTTTGTGATAGGTGAATATTAATACATACTTTATGATCAAAAGAAAATTGTGGTGTGAATGTTAATACACACTTTACTAATTAAAAATTAAATTCTGATATGTGAATGATAATGCACACTTTACTAAACAAAAAACAAATAATGATGTGTAGATTTTAATTCACACTTTACTAATAAATTGTTTTTTGATATGTGAATGTTGGTACACACTTTTCTAATCAAAAAACAAAATTATTGTTTGTAGATATTAATACATAATTATGATACGTAAATGTTTATACAAATTTAACTGATAAAAAAAATTGGGATGTGTGAATGTTAATACACTTTACTAATCAAAAAAAAAAATTGAATGTGTGAATGTTAATACACTTTATTGATCTAACAATTGTTTTGTGATGTGTGAATGTTAATATACTTTATTGATCTAAAAATTGTTTTGTGATGTGTGAATGTTAATATACTTTATTGATCTAAAAATTGTTTTGTGATGTGTGAATGTTAATACACTTTACTGATCAAAACAATTTGGGGATGTATGAATTTTCGTATACACTTTACTAATTAAAAAAAAATATTCTGATGTGTGAATGTTAATAAACTTTTCTAATCAAAAACAAATTTGTGATGTTTAAATGTTATTATACTTTTCTAATAAAAAAAAGAAATTGTGATATATGAGTGTTAATACACACTTTACTGATAAAAAAAACATTGTGATTTGTAAATGGTAATACACTTTACTGATAAAAACAATTTTGTGATGTATGAATGTTAATACACTTTACTGTTCAAAAAACATTGTGGTGTGTGAATGTTAATACTCATTTTATTGATCAAAAAAAATTGTGATATGTTAACGTTAATACACACTTTACTGATTAAAAGAAAATTTTGTGATATGTGAATATTAATTCACACTTTACTAATAAAATAACAAAATTGTGGTTTGTGAATGTTAATACATAATTTATTGATCACAAAACAAATTGTGATATGTAAATGTTAATACACTTTTATGATCAATTTTTTTTTGTGACGTGTGAATGCTAATACACACTTTAGTGACAAAAAAAAAAGTGTGTATAAATATTAATAAATAATTTATTGATAAAAAAAAGAAAAAGAATTTGTGATGTGTGAATGTTAATACACACTTTACTGATCAAAAGTTTTTTGGTGTAAATGTTAATAAACACTTTATTGATTAAAAGAAATTGTTATATGTGAATATTAATACACACTTGTCAAACGAAATATTTGTGATTTGTGAATTTTAATAAACACGTTGATGATTAAAACAAAATTTTGTGATGTGTGAATATTAATACACTTTATTGATCAAAAAAAAATTATGATGTGTGAATAATACACACTTTACTGATAACAAATAATTGTGATGTGTGAGTGTTAATACACACTTTATTGATCAAAAAGTATTTTATGATGTGAATGTTAATACACACTTTACTGATAAAAAAAATTTGTGATGTGTGAATGTTAATACACTTTATTGATCAAAAATAAAATCGTGGCATGTGAATGTTAATGCACACTTTATTAATCAAAAACTTATTTTGTGATATGTGAATATTAATACATAATTTACTAATCAAAAGAAAAATTGTGATGTGTGAATGTTAATACACACTTTACTGACCAAAAAAGAATATTGGAATGTGTTAATGTGACTATACTTTACTAATCAAAAAAATTATGATATGTGAATGTTTCTAGACATTTTACTAATCAAAAGAAACTTTTGGGATGTGTGAATGTTAATTATACACTTTAAAAATCAAAAACAATTTTGTAATGTGTAAATATTAATACTCACTTTACTAATCAAAAATAAAATTGTGATATGTGAAAGTTAATATACACTATTCTAAGAAAAAGAAAATTTTATGATGTGTGAATATTAATACACACTTTACTGATCAAAAAATATTAAGATATGTGAATGATAATACACAGTTTACTGATTAAATGAAAATTATGTGATGTGAAAATGTTACGATACTATTGATTAAAAAAAGTTGTAATGTGTGAATGTTAATTCACACTTTGCTGATCAAAAACATTTTGTGATATGTGAATGTTAATACACGCTTTTGATTAAAGAAAATTTTGTGATGTGTTAATGTTAATACACTTTACTTATCAAAAAAAAGTGTGATGTGTAAATGTTAATACACACTTTACTAACCAAAATAAAAAATCATGATGTGTAAATGTTAATACACACTTTACTGATAAAAAATAATTATGATTTGTGAATGTTAATACACAATTTACTGATCAAAATAAATTATGATATGTGAATGTTAATACACTTTACTAATCAAAAAAATTTGTGATGTGTGAATATCAATACACACATTACTGATCAAAAAAAAAAATTCCTAAGTGAATGTTAGTATACACTTTACATATCAAAAAATAAATTGCGATATGTAAATGTTAATGCATACTTTGCTAATAAGAAAAATTATGTGATATGTGTATGTTAATAAACACTTTACTATTAAAAATATATTTTGTGATATGTGAATGTTAATGCATACATTATTGATAAAAAATAATATTTTGTGAATGTCAATACACACTTTATTGATAAAAAAAATTATGATGTGTGAATGTTAATACAAACCACTTTTCTAATCAAAAACACATTGTGATATGTGAATGTTAATATACACTTTACTGATTAAAAGAAAATTTTGTGATTTGTCTGTTAATACACTTTATTTATAAAAAAATTATGATGCTTGAATGTTAATTTACACTATTTATCAAATAAAAAATGGGATATGTGAATGTTAATAAACACTTTACATATCAAAAACAAATTGTGATGCGTGAATGTGAGTACACTTTATTGATCAAAATTTTCTGATGTGTGAATGTTAATACACTTTACTAAGCGAAAAAAAAAAATTGTGATGTGTGAATGTTAATACACTTTATTGATCAAAAACAATTTGTGATATGTGGATGTTGATACACACTTTACAAATCAAAAGAAAATTTTGTGATGTGTGAATTTTAATACACTTTATTGATAGGGAAAAAATTATGGTGTGTGATTGTTAATACACACTTTACTGATCATAAAACCTATTGTAACCTATGAATGTTATTACGCTTTACTAATCAAGATTTTTTTTTTCAATGTGTGAATGTTAATACATTTTTCTGATCTAAAAACATTTTGTGATGTGTGAATGTTAATACACTTTACTAATAAAAAAATGTGATGTATGAATGATAGTACAATTTACTGATGAAAAAATAATTTTGATATGTGAATGTTAATATATACACATTACATATCAAAAAAACAATTGTGATATGTGAATGTTAATGCACACTTTATTGTTAAAAAAAATGTGATGTATGAATGATAGTACACATTACTGAAGAAAAAATAATTTTGATATGTTAATGTTAATATACACATTACATATAAAAAAAAAATTGTGATATGTGAATGTTAATGCACACTTTATTGATCAAAGAAAAAATTCTGATGTTTGAATGTTAATACACATTTTACTGATGAAAAGATAATTTTTTCATGTGTGAATGTTAATAGACTGTCCTGATAAAAAATAAAATTTACGATATGTAAATGTTAGTTCACTTTACTGATCAAAGAAAATTTGTGATGTGTGAATGCTTATACACACTTTACTAATAAAAACAAATTGTGATTTGTGAATGTTATTACACTGATCAAAAGAAAATTGTGTGATGTGTTGATGCTATTTCACACTTTACTGATCAAAAAAAAAAATTATGGTTTGTGAATATTAATATACAGTTTACTGATAAAAAAATAAATTGTGATATATGAATGTTAACACATTTTACTGATCAAAAAAATTTGCAAAGGGTGAATGTTAATACACACTTTACCGATAAAAAAAAATTGTGATGTGTGAATGTTAAGATACTTTCCTGATAAAAAAAATTTGTGATGTGTAAAATTAACACACTTTACTGATAAAATTGTTTTATGATATGTGAATGTTAATATACACATTACTGATCAAAAAAGATTTTATGTTGTGTGAAAGTATATACTCTATTGATCAAAAAACAAAATTGGGGTTTGTGAATTTTATTACACAATTTACTGATCAAAAAAATTGTTATATGTGAATATTAATACACTTTACTCGTTAAAAGAAAATTTGTGATGTGTGAATGTTAATATACACTTTACTGATCAAAAAATAAATTGTGATGCTTGTATGTTAATACATACTTTACTGATAAAAAAAAATTGGGATGTTTGAATGTTAATACACTTTACTAATAAAAACAAAATTGGGGATGTGTGCGTGTTAGTACGCGCTTTACTGATTAATTTTTTTTTTTGTGATGTGTGAATATTAATAAATATTTTACTGATCAAAAGCAATTTTGTGTTGTGTGGATGTTAATACATACTTTACTGTTCATAAAAAAAATTGTGATATGTAAATGTTTATACACACTTTACTGCTAAAAAAAATTGTAATGTGTGAATGTTAATACACTTTACTGATAAAAAATAAACGTGATGTATTAATGTTAATACACACTTTGTTGATCAAAAAAAATTGTGATATGTGAATGTTAATCTACACTTTACTGATCAAGAAAAATTGTGGTTTGTGAATGTTAATTCACAATTTACGAATAAAAAAAAAATTGTGATGTCAATGTTAATACACACTTTACTGATAAAAAAAAATTGTAATGTGTGAATGTTAATGAACTTTATTGATCAAAAAAATTGTTGTGTAAATATTAATAGACTTTATTGATCAAAAAACATTTGTGATGTGTCAATGTTAATACACACTTTATTGATCAATTTTTTTTTTTATTTATGAATGTTAATACACATTTTACTGTTAAAAAAATTGTGATATGTGAATGTTAATACACTTATCAAAACAAAATTTTGTGATCTGTGAATTTTAATACACTTTACTGATTAAAAGAAAATTTTGTGATGTGTGAATGTTAAAACATAATTACTGATCAAAAAAAATTGTGGTTTGTCAATGTTAATATATATTTTACTTATCAAAAAATAAATTGTAATATGTGAATGTTAATTAACACTTTAATGATAAAAAAAAATGGTGATGTGGGAATGTTATTTTGCACTTTATTGATAAAAAAATTTGTGATATAAATGTTAACACATTTTATTGATCAAAAAATATTTTATGATGTTGGATTTTCGGTTAAGGATTCGATTAAACCGAAAATCAAACAGAAACACTTATTAATCCGACCTTTATTGGGATCCCATTATTCTCCATTATTACTTTCTTATTGTTGAACTTTTTCCATTAGCCCTTATTATTATGATATAGCAGTCTTCTTTGATTTTTCTTTTGTTTTGAGGTTGACTTCTTGATGAGTTACTACTGAGTGCTATGGTCATAGTTTCTTACTTGATGATTAACAAACATGAGAAGAGATGGAAGAAGAGGTTGCTTTGATTTACGAAGACCAAAATGAGAGAGTTTTTTAAGGGTGTCTCCCTTTCTTGTCGTCCAATGGAGCAATATCCTTAATGAAGGTGTCCCACAATTTTAGTCTATAGGGTTATTACCATATAATTAAAGGGTATTTTAATATGGTTGTATAGTGCAATAATAATTAGTACAGTTTGGTGGGGACAAGTCCTGGTGAGGAGAAGATGGGTATCTAATCCATTGATAATGATGATGAGACTGACAAAAAGGGTTAAGGACTATACGGTTGCTTTATCAGTGCTGAAGAGTTAAGACTAACCCAAAGTTTATGATTGACCACACGAGGGGCGTATGTGCCCAGCCATCGCCCCCTTTTCCTACCATTGACGAAGTATAAACTCCTTGCATCTAAAGCCTTGCTTTTAATTCGAAAAATATATATATATATATTAAATTAAAAATAAATAATTTTCTTTTAATAATAATAATAATTATTATTATTATTAGGAGTAATAGTAGGAAGATAGTCGGTCTATCACTATCCCACAAGAAGGAGCATGTTCGATGAACTTTAACCCACTGGGAATGTCTACTAGGAATGGTAACAAGGCGGGTTTTGATGAACTTTAACTCATTTTTAAAGGAAAGAAGAAACATGTTCGATGAACTTTAACCCTTTCGGAATGTCTAGTAAGGATGGTAATAGGGCGGGTTTTGTGAACTTTAATTCATTCTTAAAAGAAAGAAGAAACACGTTCGATGAACTTTAACCCTTTCGGAATGTCTAGTAGGGATGGTAACATGGCAGGTTTTGATGAACTTTAATCCATTCTTAAAGGAAAGAATAAACATGTTTGATGAACTTTCACCCTCCCGAAATGTCTATTAGGGATGATAACAAGGTAGGTTTTGATGAACTTTAATACATTCTCGAAGGAAAGAAGCATGTTGGATAACTTTAATCCTCTCGAAATGTCTAGTAGGGACGGTAATAGAATGAGTTTTGATGAACTTTAACTTATTTTTAAAAAAAATTTATTTAATATTTTTTATAATATTTATAATTGATATTTAAGATTATATAAGAATCTCTAATATATAATATATGTATTTTTCAAATTCATGTGAATTAAAACATTATCCATGTTGTTGAAATGGCGAACCTTAATTACATACTTCCCTTAGCTTAAATACCAAATTTTAGATCCCAAAACTATAAATCATAACATTTAATGCCTTTCTTTAAATAAACCAATCATAGTGTCTGATGACTAAGCATAGACATTTTACTTTAGGGTTTGCATGCGGAGTTGCCTTTTCTTTTCTTTTTTTCTTTTTTTTTAGAATTAAAGTAATAAAATTAAAAAACAATACTGCTTTTTATTCCTCCATCGTATCTGCAATCATAGAAATGATACGGAAGCCAAAAGGATATAGTAAGTGCTGCGATGGTAATCTTGACCGTCAAATATTTCATTCATGGAGTGATTAGGGTCCACTCATCAATTTTCTGCTTTGGTTCACGAGATCGTCTGTTAAACTCTGGATTTTAGATTTTGGGGTGGATCCTATAGTCGGAGTCAGGCCGTCAGTAGGGCCGTAAAAGAGCCGAGCTGAGCTTCTTCCAGCTCAGCTCAGGCTCGTAAATATCTAGCAAGTAACAGCGCTTCATTAAAACTTGTTAGGTTCAAAGCCAAGCCGAGCGTTGTCTAACTCGGCTCATGCTTGTAAAAATTTGACTCGCAAAAAGTTCGGCTTATAAAAATTGACGTCATAAAAAATTTATATTAATACAAATATATTAACATTATCGTTGATAACTGTTATTACATGTATTATAATATGTTAATATGTGTTTAATATTAATATATAATATATGATATAAGAATATAAATATATAGTCACATATACAAACCGAGTCGAGCTTTAATCGATTTGAGCTTACCCAAGCTTATTAAAATAATGAGCTTTTTTTCGAGTTCAGGCGCAACTCACGAGCCTAGTTTTACAGCTCAAGCTCAGCTCGTTGACAGTCCTAGCTGTCAATAGGGGTGTCAACGGTTCGGTTTAGAGCTCAAACCTAAACCAAATTGACTTTTAAGTGAACATACCGAAAGCCGAACCAAACCGAAATTCACATTAAAAAACTAAACCGAAACCAAACTGAAATTTTTTGAATAAACCGTAAACCAAACCAAACCGGTTAGACCGAAAACCTTATTACTTTCTATTATTATTTTTTTAAAAATAATAATAAAAAAATTAATTTTTGAACAGGTTAGACCGAAGGATAAACCGATCCGGTTTACCTTCAGAGGTCAGACCAAAATTGGTAGTCCACCTATATTGATACCACTCCTATTTATAGCACATCGGTTGGGGATTAATAAATCCCCAACCGATGTGGGACAACAAACAGCAAAAATGAGGCGCGCGTGGCAGCCCTTGCATGGGGCGCTGCTGCACGCCCTTGCTACTTCGGTTTGGTTATCGGTTTAGGTAAGTTCGGTCATTTCGATTCGATTTTCGATTTGATTCGGTTAAATAAAAGTCTAAACCATAAACCAATCGGTTTTCTAAGTTGCTCGATATGGGATTACAAATCCCTCACTGTTTATAAAATGACAGGAGAAACGTTAACATCATAAACTTCATTCAGATCTAAATGTTCAAAGGGATAATTGCTGAATAACACCTCAAATGTAATGGGACACGACTAGGAGACATACGAGTAGATTAGATTTTTGATTATTTCAATAAAAAAAATATATTTATTGTGTAGATAGGGTGATTTGAACTTTGGGCAAATTAAGGTTGTGTTTGGCTGGCTTATATAAGTGCTTATTTCAGCTTATAGCTTATTAAAGCACTTTTTAAAATTAAAAGTGTGTTTGGTAATGCCTAATGGGCTAGGGCTTACCCATAAGCAATAGAGGAATGCTACCTATAAGGAGAAAACTGTTCAGAATAGCTTCTCTTATCATTTATGCGAGAAGTTATTTTTAAACTTTAATAATATTTTCATAATACTTATTTTACCCCTAAACTTTTATAAGTACTTAAATAAATTTTATTTCTAAACTGTAATAATATTTTTATAATACCTATTTTACCCCTAAGCTTTCATAAGCACTTAAATAAATGTATTTACTAAACACTACTTTCTTCAAGTAAGCAGTTTATTGTTGCTGTGGATAAGTGGCTCACTTATCCAATGAGTGCTTATCCAAAAAGCACAAGTCGGGCCAACGCAACCTCTGTGTGGTGCTTGTATTTGAGGGGGCTACATCGTCTGGTGCCCGATGGCTGGAGCATCGGCTGCAGCGCATGCTAATGCTCGCCACGTGTTCCAGATGAGTCTCGTGACCCTCACGAAATCATTTAATAGAGACGGCATCAACTGGCTGTAGCATTTAACAGAGACGGATTCAACTAGAAGGATTCAACACAGACGTTAATGTAAAGTTCAATTTTTTTTTTATTAAAATTTTTTTAGGCGGGAGATGGAACGAAAATTCCATCTTCCCGCCATCTAATTCTCCTTCATCTCTCTCCCATTTTTTTTTTCTTCTTCCTCTATTCTCAGCTATCATCAACTATTTGTC
>JAUPMG010187349.1:0-23896 GCA_031762675.1 Pachysandra terminalis
TAAGTGTGTAACACTTGCACTTTTAGACTTATTACTCATGTTTGTTAGTCTTAGAGATGTATTTATGTGAATGAATTCATGCATTTATCTTGTTTTGCAGGATTGGTGATGATGAGGAGAATATAGACTAAAACCAAGCCAACTAAAGCTTTAGTTGGAACAAGCTTTAAGGTTCTTAAGAAGAGATGATCAAAGCTCAAAACTCAAAACTCAAGCCAATTATACCTTGAATATGAAAGAGAAATCCCAAGTAGAAGCCCAAAAGACCAAGTCAAAGATCAGTCCAGAAAAACAGAGTATTATACAGTGCGATCGATCGCAGAGCAGTAGGATCGATTGCATTGCGATCGGGCACATACGGGTTCAGCAGTAGTTACGTATTTGATTAGTCTTTGGGTTTACACGCAATTGGTTTCCTAGTCTTTTTGGATAACTTTGAAACTAAGAAATACGCATTATAAGACTCCGAATAGGCTGAAGATTATTATGAATTTAATTAGATTTGGAATTTGATTGAATTGTCGAAGAGAATTCTCTGAGATTTGCGATGTTGTTCTTACTGTTTTTGCGTTTTTGGAGAAGACGAACTGGAGCATCAGCTCTCAATGGAGATGGAATTCTACACATTCGTGTTGAAGACCAACCCGTCCATGAGTAGCTAAACTCCTTGTGGAGTATTGATGTAATCTCTGACTTCTTGTTTATGGTATTAATCTCATGATTGTTTAGGTTTTTAATTCAATTATTTGATAATTGCATAGTTAAGAGGATTACTGAAAATCAGAATTAATGTTTATAATCAAGCCTAATAGAACCTACTGGCCATAGATTTATTAGAGTTGAACCCAAACTATTTTTATTTTCTGTGATTATAAGAATACTGATTATGCAATCGTGCTCATTGGCATGATGATTGAGACGGATTTGATAGGCCATGCCTAGGGAAGACGGGTTGTACTGCAAATTTAGTTAGTTAGTATAGGTGGACAGTCCGTGCCTACCGAAGGTGGGTTATACTTATCACTTATGATAAGGTAATTCATACTAAGGAATTTGATAGTTTATGCTTAGAGAAATCGAAGATAGATTATGCTTATTTCTTAGTATGATACCTTTTCGGTGACATTGTAGTGAGCTTGTAGCCACACAAGTCTGTTTCAGACATTGAATTAAATTCTTATATTTCATGATATTAACCATATTCATTAGGTTAGAGGGGTCATCAATGCTCTTCCCTTTATCTATTTGATTAGATCTTGTTTACTAATATAGTTAGAATTAATCTGTTAAAATTAACAGTCTAAATCCCATCAGTCCTTGAGGTTCAACTCCTCAACATAGTCATATCCTACTTAGATTCGTTCTATTGCGAGTGGTAATATAAATCAACACATCAACCGCCCAGTGGGAGTGTCGCAAAGGACACAGATTCCAGCAATCCCATGTGTAAGAGTAGTCATGGACAAATTCTTCGTCGTCATTTCACGATTGAGGATGAGTCGTTCATGACTGCCACGCTTGATGATGATGAGCCTGGTTCATGCCATGATGGGTTATCATCACCTGCTTCGCAAAAGTGGATAATTTTAATGCAAGATGAAATGATTTCATGAAGAAGAACCAAGTCTAGGAACTTGTTGATTTTCCCCCTAGACGTAAGACCATTGGGAACAAGTTGGTTCTAAAGGTCAAGCGCAAAGCAGATGGAAGTGTAGAGAGATATAAGGCCCGTCTCATGGCGAAAGATTATACCCAGAGAGAGGATATAAACTACGAGGAGATGTTCTCACTAGTAGTGAGATTCTCCTCATTCTAGCTATTGTCGCACACCTTGATTTGGAATTCTACCAAATGGATGTCAAAACTGTGTTTCTTAATGGAGAACTGGATAAGGAGATCTATATGGATTAGCTTGAGGGTTTCGTGGTTGAGGGGCATGAGCACAGAGTTTGCAGTCTCAATCGCTCCTTATACAGCTTGAAACAGTCATCTAGGCAGTGTTGTCTTCAATTCCATCGAGCCACTATAAATTTTTTCTTCATGATGATCAAGAAAAGCCATTGTGTGCATGTTAGACATCATGGTAGGATCTTTCTTATCTTGTTGATGGCATTTTGTGTCACGCCCCAAATCTGAGATATAAGATCTTGAGAATTCACAAAGGAATAACCTTCAGATCCAACGTATGGGTGCGAATAGTCATTCATAACACGTAACCACTATCATGATTAATCATAGTTTAAATAATAAACCAGCGGATGTCTTAAATAAATAAACCTTAACTCACTCCATATCTAAGTTATTACAACTCAATTGTCCATGTAGTATCAAAACCAATGTCATCAAATAATAAACATAATAAAAGAACAGATGGTCATCCATGATCCTAAGCAAATGTCATTCCCTAATCCACTTCTCACTCGAACTGGTTACCTGTTTCAATATAAGGATGAGTCATAGGCCAATAAGGAAATCCATAGAAATTATAATAACTATCTACATAGAATCATAATAACACGGATTAATTCATACAATTTCACTCAACAGATAATACATCATTCATAGTGTATTAGCTTGCTCATTATCATATTAAACATACTTTTCCATAAGTATATCATACAGCACATTGTAATCCCATTACATTCCATCAAGGTCTAATAATCACATAATCCTATTATAATTGAAAATCACACATATAATCATCACATCATAGCAATTTATTCACATGGTCCCACCATGATAAACAATAAGGTCTACATGATCTCATCATGCATGAACACCTAATCCACATAGTCCCATTATGCATTAAAACATAATGTACATGATTCCATCATGCACAAAAAATTAAACCACGTAGTCCCTATATGCATTAACACATAGCCTACATGATCCCATCATGTACAAAAAATTAAACCACATAGTCCCACTATGCATACAAGTAAACCACATGGTCTCACCATTCCTCAACACATAGTCTACATGATCCTAATCATGCCTTGACAATTAATCCACATGGTCCCACAATGCCACAAAACACAGTTCACAACACAATCACAAACACAACACAATCAATCAATAAATAGAAATACTCACAAACATTCACTTCAAGTCAAACATACACAATGATTAATGAGTATGATATGATGCAAGTATGCACAATGAAATGCGGATGATGATGCATATACAATGCATGAGTAATTAGGCATAGCCCAATCACATGCCCATTCAACATTCAACTCATTCTTTAAGGGACTTGCACCCACTGTAGAATGCCACCATTCCATTCTTTAAGGGACTTGCACCTCACGGTAGAATGCCACAACTCCTATTCTTTAAAGGACTTGCACCAAACGAAAGAGTACACCAGTACACTATTCTTTAAGGGACTTTCATCATACGGAAGAATACACCAGTACACTTAACCAAATACATTGACTTCCAGTGGATGCTCCTAGCACCAGTCATAACCAACACATAGTCAATTACATTGACTTCCAGTGGCTGCTCCCAGCACCACTCACAAACCATTCACAATTCAGATATTATAATCAATCATACACACAATTTGTGGATACTCCCAGTACCACTCATACATCACACAATTTAGACATTAGAATCAATCACAAATCAGACCAGTGGAAGCTACTAGCACCACTCACACAATTCAATTCTCTATACTAACATCACTAACCTTCCTAACCTCATCATAAAATCCACTTTCTATATCCAAACTCTTTAAGGTCATATCCTCATCGTATCATGTTCGAAAACTGCAATATCTTACTGAAAATCAAACCTATCACGTACCTTTCATCATATGGCCATAACCATTCATTTTGCTGGCTAACTAACCTTATACACATGTCCAAATCATCACATAGAGGCTTCCCATCAATTTTGGAGTCAAATGGGCTTCAGAAGTTGATCCCATGACTAAACCTATAGCTAGACAAGATTTAAGGTTTATGTCCGAGAGATGGGATTACGTAGTTTTGTGATTTGTGCTAGGTGGTACAGTCTTATTTACATTTGCTATGTAGACATCTCATATTACTTTATATTTCATGCGTGAGAATTTAATATGGATTATCTTCTCACGAGCATGAGATTGTGTATTATATGTTCACATTACACACACATTATATCCATATTATGATGATGTGGATATGATATGTCATTAGGTTAGTGGTCGGCTTCTCACACAGCGACCAACCCTAGCTCATTCATTGCGAGCAGGAAGAGACATAAAGAAGACTTATGCCAAGGGGGCATTTAGAGGACTCTATATAGTTATATGTCGCCCTAGGAGAGCCAGGATGAGATTCCTTAGGGAATTGTATATTACCTGATTAGAGCCGAATGTGAAACCTTAATCAAGGCACTTGAGAGTTGTGGCTTGAATTAAGGTGCTCAAGTTAGGCGCATAGATTGCAACTAGACTAAAATCCATACGGTGTTGGAGGTTGACATACCCTTGGCTGGGCTCAGGGCTCCACCGTAGCATGTGATGCATACCACATGTGCTATTAACGATATTTTTCCTTTGAGAGCAAGAGAATGGATCCATATTTCCATGCTATGTGAGATCAGGATGATCATAAAGTGGATCAACTTATACCCTTACTACCTTTGATCATGCTGTAAAGTTAGATCTGACGATCGCTACTCTAGCTTACTTTCTCTGGCCATGCACATACGGTTTAATGAGGGTTTGTCTGGGAAAGCAGTTGGGTCAAAGCTAAATGTCATGAGGATTATGGAAGACTATTTGGCATGACATTTATAGAGCGACGATTCATAGAGATATGTGCTCATGTTTTAAAATTATCATTTAATGTTTCACATCTTTTATCTATATGTATTCGATATATATGTAGTCTATATGAATTATTTTAAATGAGCACATTAACATGAATCTTGTGGTTGAGTATAGAAATATGAGCTTGTGCTCATGAGGGATTAGAAATACCCAATCCGATGTGGTCCAATGAGTTTGGGGCATAAGCGAGACTTTTCAGAGTGTATCTCCATTTCAGTTTTATGGAACTTGATATGGTGTCGCTCGCCCATTACTTTGTACTCGTCGATCACACGCTCAACGACTTGTATGATTAGCATCCATGATAAAAAGATAAGATGCACATGAGAGAGATGCACACTTCGTGCCCACTATGGACGAGTGGGAGATGAATTTTAGAGATGGGTCGACCCGGTTGGCCCAACCCATTTAGGGCCAACCCGGGGTCCCCACGTAATGAGACGTCCATACAAGATTAGAAATGTAGATGTGAATAACTCTCTCCTAATGAGATTAGGAGATAGAGTATTAGATCGAGTTGAGTTGAGACTTCTATAAGTAGAAGACTCCTCCACCCTACCCATAAGAGTACTATTCACGTTTTTTAGGATTCCTCCCATAGAGAACTCTCTCTTCTCTTTATCTCTTTTTCCTATAGAGTTATGGGTTTGCTATTGGGGTTCCATACAAAGCCCTAGGTTAATTGAGTGTGGATTTCATTGTATGTGGCTCTAGTAATCAAATATTCCGACATGAGACATTATCTGGTTCGATAGAGATCTTCCACTGCAGATTCGGGTTCGTGTGCATCGAGGTACGTGATCCGAATCATTTAGAACCTTCAGACTTGATACTTGGATTCCGATGAGGAATTTCTAGTTGAAGTGATAGTGGAAACACTAGATACTTCTCTTGGTTTGTGTGTGTGAGGATATTCTGTCCATTGAGGGATAGGTCCTGTATGGGGGTCCTAAGAGACTTGTAAGATGATAGGTGAGGGAGTGTACTTTCCAATAGCAGAATCATAATAGAGAATCTTGTTAGTAGATCGGATAATGTATCGTTCACAAAGGAAAGCTCACATTAGTGAAACCTTGGATATATTCCCGTGATAAAAAATAAGAGTGGGGAGTTTTAGAGACCTATATTCGAAAATGAATAATAATAATTAATTATGTGGTTATTTAATGGATTTAAATAAATATAGGTGAACTTTGTAATTGAAAGTGTAGAAAGGGGATCGAACAGTAATTAATAGAAGTATGGGAGCGCGTAGTGTAATATTTAAAGTTAAGTTGGGATTGAAATTAGACCTGGTCGTATGAAGCATCAAATTAGACATAAGATTAGTTTAGTAAGTTCCTATTTTATAGGTGAATTAGTTCCTTATCTAATTAGGAAGTAAGTTGATTTAAAGAGGGCATAAAGGGGTGAGTGCACAACAAGGAGAGAGGAGGATTACGGTTTTGGGTTGGTGAGAAGAAAAGAAAGAAAGGAGGTTGCGGCTGGAACTAGAGAGAAGAAGAACAAGAAGAGAAAGGAAGAAAAAAAGATTACAGATCTGAATCTTAGCACATTAGGAGGTAAGTTTCATTTTCTGTATAGTCTTATTGGGATATCGTGGCTGATTTCTGTGATTGTATGCATTATATGATCTCCAAAAGCATCACCTTGTCGTGTGAGTTAATGATTGTTAACATGTGTTGAATTGATCATGCTATAGTTGATTTTTGGATTCTTATGGTGATATGTGATTTAATCCTTATTAATCATGTTTCTTATGCTAACGTGATATTTGGCATGTTTTATCAAGTGTAAGATTGTTATTATAATGTTAATTAATCATTAGAGTTTTTGGGAATTGAATATGGTATCAAAAAGTAGGGTTTCAAGAACCCAGAAAACAACCTAGATTGCGGCCCACTGGCAGGTACCGGTACACTGGTGAGCCTGCCGACAGGGACTAAAAATGCACAGAAAGTCTCCACCGATACACCGGTGAGCCTACGGACAGGGACCTAAAATTGCCTTGTTTTGACCACCGATAGGCACCAATACACCAGTGAGCCTATCGATGGATCTCCCAAATGGAGTTTTGATGGTTTTTGACCCTTTGGTTTAGGATTTGGTATTTAAACCCTTGGTGGGGTTATGTTGCGATGGAATTGAGTTTCCTTGCAGTGTTGAATGATAATTGAGTTGCATTATAAATTGATGATATGTTAGTTAAATGCTTGTAGAAGAGACACTCATGATGATGTCCAACAGATTGTCTGTGTGTATAGGCACACGGGCAGCTTCTGAAGGCATTATCACTGGTAATCCTACCGACTTGTGGAAAGGAAACTTGTGATATCATCCAGTGGATTATTCGTGTGTATGGGCGCACGGATAGCTTCCGATGGGTGTTATAACCAGGGATCCTACTGATATTGATGTAAGCATTGCATAGCTCGTCTGGTCAACCGGGCAACGACTGATGGGGTTATGAACTGTAGGGTTCCTTGCAAGGATTTCCTATTAGTTGAGGTGATTGGTCCTTGAGTGACCCATCCATGCATTGGTATGCATGAAGAACAAACTTGAGAAATAGCTGCAGGAATTGATCCTGGTGGGTTGAAAATCTCATAAAACCGTGATGTACACGTGGGACGAAGCGAGTAATATTCAATTGTATCAAAGTGAATACCTTGTAATTGTCATTACTTTTTATGAGAGTGCCGTCTAGCTGTAGTAAAGTGGTTTCCAAGGTAACTTGGACCTTGTTAATCACTGGGTTAGGATGTGCATTAGTTGCATTCATGTCATGTGTGTTGCATCACTTGTATTGAGCATCATTGTGTGTTTACATTCATTCATCTCATCTCTCACTGTGGCTATTGTTTCATATGCTCTTGTTCTTTTCATTGTACATGTATGTGGCATGATTAAATTTCTATCATGTTCATTGTATTATATGATATTGCCATGTGATTAAGGACTAACAGTATTCCATAAGGATGGAGAACATAATTGATTCTTACTGAGCATTCCAAGTCCATGTAACATTTTATGTTGCAGGTTGAGGTAGCATAATGCGTGGACTTGGGCTAGTGCTGTATTTCGTTTATTTTTGTTTTGAACCATGGTTAGGATTGATATAATAGGATTGGACATGTTTTCGGTTTACTTTATGTTGTTGGGATTTCGGCTCTTCTGAAGCCATGGATTGATTTTTATGTTTATTTCGTTTTCGGCACTCTGAATTGTTTTAATGAGAATAGTTTATATTTACTTTTATGTGTTGGTGATCCGCATCTCACGGTTGGGAACCCGAAGGTATCGCCTCGTGATTCGTGTCACATGCATGGGGATTCGTACATCATCCACCTCACGCTGTATCTGAGTTACGATGGATTCGACTCTATTAAACGTTATTTTACGTCCCATAGGTGCAGAATGATTTGAATCATTGCATCTAAGTGCCCATGCGCCCTCCGCCACGTGGTCTGGGGAGTGGCAGGATTGTGCTTATTAGGTCGCAGCCCTTGGAAACTATGATGCGCACATAAAATAATCTACTATCACGGCCTTTTATTGGGGGGATGAATTCACATTAGTGGGACATCTTGGGTAGTTGAGATTGGATCTAGTGTGGGACATAAACTACTCGAATGCCAAACAGCATGCATTGCATTTTAGTATTGTGTGATAGTCTTGTGTATGATGCACATTAGCTTGTATCTTATCATATAGAGTTAAGCATATTAGTATAGGAGACCAAGTTGTGTGGACTTACCCAAATACCAAGTAAGATGGGAGAGATCTGCATTATGTGGTGTGTGTGTGTGTGTGTGTTTGTGTATTGCTCATATCTATAAGATATTACTCATTTTTCTTAAGTTATTATACCATATTATTATTTTCTCATAACATGTGTTTTTGAGTTACTTATCCGAGCTTTTAGCTTATGTTGTTGTTATTAATATTTTTCAGGTATTTGATGAATTCTATCGAAGAGAGCTGCTATATAGGGATAAAGGTATAGAAGATATATGTTAGATTATTATATGTTAGAATGTAGATTTATTTCAGTTCATTATAGAAATAAAGTGTAATTCTATTAATACTTATTAGAATTAATATATTATTACTTCCGCTTATGTTCTATATTGCTTATCCACTCCCATTGTGTTGGGGGTGAGAGTTGCATCTTCCAATCTTTTGGGTATACCACAGATCTCTTTAGGTTTGGGATGTGACAACCAGATTACATGCACCGACGATGCGTTTGAGACCTACAAGATGACTCCCAATGTGAGCAAGTGTAAGAACTTGAACTTTTATCCTCAATTAATTAAGATTAGTAACTAAGTTAAATTAAAATAATTAAATTAGGTTTACAAGTAAACTAGGTTAGTACCCATTAGGTCCCTGACCTCAGAAAGTTAGACTAATTAAGAAATTAAATTGTTTTAGGTAGCCAACCTGATTAGTCAGCAGAGCCTTAGAGATTATTTAAATTTTAAATAATTAAATTAGATAATTAATCATATTCATCAGCTCTCGAAATCCACCTCGGATTTACCAATAAAATCCCTCTAACAGAGCCTACTTAGGTGACCTATCGGAAAATATAGAATCTGAAGCCCCATTTTACCCCCGCTGCTGAACTTATTCACAGCTGACCCGTAAAGCCTATAAATAGAACACTTAACCTCATTTTCAGCATTTTCTCTCTTCTTCTTCCTCTCTTTTTCTCTCTTGGAGCAATGGAGCTTATAGGAAAGCCATGAAGATCGCGAGAGACGTTGAATCGATTCCGATACTACTCCGACAAAACCCCAAGTTGAGTACCCTATCCTTGAAGTTGTTATTTAGTTATGTTTCAGCATTTTGACCTAGGAGAAGGGTTATTTGCTATATACCCACCTTCTCTTTAGTATTTATACCCTTAATGATGATGCATGAGGAAACCCTGAACACTAGACCACCTTATTTGATCTCGTATGTGGAAAAACCAAACCCTAAGTGGAGAGAATAGGGGGAAACCCCAAATCTCTATTGTAGACTAAACAAATTCAAAATACAATTATAATCGGACCTTCCTGGGAGCAAGACCAAACTCGCGGTGAAATTTCAGACTTACTGGTCTTTTCCCAGCTTCGATGCACTGTTCGGTGCACCGAACAAGTCGCCGAATCTCAGAGGCCATTTTGGCTCTTGGGAATTGTCGTCGAAGACAGTTTAGGCGAGCCTAAGAGGTCGCCAAACCCCCTTTAGGGGAGCCTAAGAGGTTACCAAACTACATAAGGGACCAAACCAAGTTAACTTCTAGTCTATCGAGACTCATTTGGACCAAACCCCAAGGTGCTAACTCATATGGGACACTTTTTTATCTTTTCGGCGTGTCGAATGGTTGCCGAGCACCCCGCCGAACGGTTCCATTGGTCCAAATGGGGTGATTCCAATGGGAACACGTGTATCTTGACTAGTTAAACGTGCTTTGCCTATTTCCGGGTCAGTTAGACCTCTTATGAAAAATTCAACCCCGCAACCCGAAAATTTAGATTTCTAGTTTTGACTGAACAATAGAAGTTTTCGTGGAAATGAGTAAGCATGGCCACCAAAGACTCACATTAGCTCTAGACCATCATAATACACGTGTTTGAATATGAATGGTGATTTTGGTGTTTCATTTATTCATTCAAATATAAGTTAAGGCATGTTGGGATGCCCTTGTTTATGTTCCATGGGAATATGGTATGATTTAGGCATATGGATGCCTCATGTTTATGAATTATGATGGTTAGATCATGGAGATGACCTCAATAGATATTGATGATGAGTTTGGTGCCGGTGTGCTCATGTTGCTTTACTTCTTTCAAATTTAGGATAATATTTACCTGTTATGCTTATAGTAGTATATACTTATATATGCATATAGGTATATAGTTAGATCAGTAGTTTGTATACTATTATTGCTTAGTGGAGATAGATTATGGAACTAGATTAGTAGTTTGCGTACTTTATATTTCTTAGTAAGTTAGGTTATGGGACTGTGCTCATATGATTGAATGTTTGAATATATGCCTATGAAAATATGTCTGTTGCATTAAGTAAATGATTTGAATTTGGATGTTGCATATGGACTTTCCGGCTATGATAGCCTGGTCTAATACCTCTCATGATACCATGGGTGTAGATTAACACTTGTGATATTGACTTGATAGCCATTTTAGTCCTATAAGAGGTTCTTATGATTAGACCCAAGCTGAGAGCGAACCCACATAGCGAACCTCATCAGTCTTAAGGGATGATGATTGCCCAAGGATCCACACGTTGGTGTAAACTTGGAAGATGGTTGACTATCCTAAGGATCTGCACGTTGGTGTAAGCTTGGGATTCAGTGAGACCATGTTATATTTATGTTGGGCTGTGAATATGTATGATTTCCTGAGGGATATCGCAGGTTACTGCAAATCTTGGCCGAGGGCCCGTGATAAAAAATAAGTAGGGGAATTGTGCCTCCTAGGTTGAAAGCCCTTACAACTATGTTGTACACATAGAATCATCCTATTCCTTGTCTGTATATACGGGGGGATGATTTTAGGTTGCTGGAACATCCTGTGGTGCATTCAGGTTGCTAGGACACCCCGGATAGAGATTGGGATCACGTGGGAACATACGATATTTCACATTCCATACAACACTGCATTTCACTTGCATTGCCTATTCTGTGTTGATATTAGTATAAGAACCTCTTGTATGAAACATTTGGCCTAATTCTCATATAAAAATATATGCATGTAGTTGTAGGTTTATTGACCACTGAGTAATACTCTGTGAAGATGTGAGAGAACTCGTACTGTGTTTATTTATAATTATATGCTCACATTGTTCACCACTTGCACATATCTGCGTATTACACATTGCTCACTATCGCACATTTCTCATAATGTTGGAACATGAGTGAATACACTTCATCGTAGGTTTACTCATTCGGGGATTCCAGCTCATGGATGTTGTTTATATTTCAGATTCAGGAGCTTAGATGCGAAGAGTGAGACCGGAATGCATAGCGTACTCTGGTAGAATAATTGGTTTAGTCCAAGTTTAGACTTTGTTTACTTAGAATTCATTGATTTTAGTCTAGATTGTATTTAATTACTTATATCTTACTAAAACTGTTAGAATCTGCCGCTTATGTTTTGATTACAGTTATCCACAGTCGTAGAAATACGGGGTGAAGGTTACGAATCCATCAGAAAGCCTGAGAAATTGGGGGTTCTGGTTAGGACGTGACAGCATGGTTCAACATTTAAGGAAGATGTTGTCTATAATACCAGATCTGAAAGCCATGAGAAACAGGCTAATAGGTGAGCAATAGATTCTCGTTGTTCTAAGATCCCTACCTGACTCGTGGGAGCACATGAATATCATCACGCACAATGAGAACATTAAAATGCTCAACGACTTGACACATCATCTTGAGCTCAAGGCAGAGCATCATACCGCATGGTCTAACAATGCACTCTTGGCCGAACCGATGAAGTGAAAGACAACCAGGTCTAGGCGTAATCGCAAGGGTAAGGCGCTTCAGCGGGGAGAAACAACTAAGAAAGGAAGGCACAAGTACCAAGAACTCTAGAAGGAAGTGAGGTGGAAAGAAAGACATGTCCAAGGTGATCTACTACAACTGTGATAAGTTCAGACACTTCGCACATGATTGCACTGAGCAGAAGCAGGTACGAGATCACCCAACCTCTAGCTATTGTTGCATGGTTTGTACCAATGTCTTGTTTGTTCATTCTAGTCCTGATTGGATTGTAGATTTCAGAGTGAGCAGACATATAACTAGAGATAGAAATGGGTTTGTGGATTACACACGGATATCATTAGGGAGTCAGAAAGTATACATGGGGAACAAAACCAGCGTGGATGTGCTAGAAGTTGGCACATAACTGCTAAAGATGTGAGAGACCCACACACTGATGCTTCATAACGTACTCTATGTACTCATCATTCGTCATAGTCTTGTCTCAGTAGTAGAGTTACTTACACTATGTTTTTTTGTCATTTTCAGTAGAGATTGCGTCTCCATTTATTTAGAGTCGATTTTATATGACAGGAGATTTATTTTTGATGAGTTATTTAAACTTGGTATTTATAATTCAAGTGATACAAATTGGTTTCTAATTTGACTTCCGATAATGATGATGTTAATATTTCTGAATCAATGAGATGGCACACTAGACTAGGTCACATAGGGCTAGAGAAGATGGACGGATTGGCTAAAGCAAGCCTGCTAGGATCACTTTCAAATGTTCAGTTTCTCGTTTGTGAGCATTTTTTGGCTGGTAAGTCATGTAGGAAACCATTTGGTAAGGCAGTGAGATCAAACGTTCCTTTAGAGTTAGTTCATTCTGACATATGTGGACCAATCAATGTTAGGACATGCCACGAAGAGTCCTATTTCATCGCAGTCATCGATGATTACACACGATACGGTTATGTGTACTTGATTTCCCACAAGCTGGAAGTATTGCTTTATACGCTTTGTGGCTGAAGACGAGAACCAGTTTGACCGATACATGAAGTGTCTCTGTATCAATAGAGGAACGAGTATTTATCTGATATGTTTCTAGAGTTATGTGAAGAAAAGAGAATCCGTAGGCAATTGACGATCCCATCCACACCTCAATAAAATGGTGTCAGAGAGAAGGAATCGTACTTTGTTAGACATAGTGAGGTCAATGATGGCATATACGTCTCTACCCATTAGTTTTTTGGTAAACGTACTGATGACTGTGACCTACATCTTGAACCGTGTCCCTACAAAGTCAGTTCCTAGCACACCATACTAGTTGTGGACAGGCAGAGCGCCTGACCTAACTCACATGCGGTCATGGGGGTCGACATGTTATGTTCATGTGCCTTTCCACCAGAGAGGGAAACTAGACAAGAGAGTCATTAAGTAAATCTTTGTGAGATACTAAGGGCTATGTCTTTATCCGTGAATAGACCAACAGGGGTATAACACAGATTGCATCACGTGATGCAGATTTTATTGAGGATGATTTCCCAAGCAGGAAGAGATCAGGGATGAATCTGGAGCTCTTCAAGATAAATGTGCCATAGTTAGGATCAACAGGGATCACCCCATATCCAAACACCAATAAGAACGTCGGTTCTCTACAGGATCCTAAGGATTCTACAGATGTTGTGGACAATGGGAGTGGATTACCGCCCAGTGGGACTATCCCAGAGAACACGGATTCCAACAATACCATGCGTAGGAGTAATTATGGACAGGTTCCTCATCGTCGTTTTATAATTGAGGTTGAGTCGTTCATGACTGCCACGCTCGATGATGATGAGCCTGGTTCATACTAGGAGGTGTTATCATCACCTGCTTCACAGAAATAGATTATTGCAATGCAAGATGAAATGACTTCCATGGAGAAGAACCAAGTCTAGGAACTTATTGATCTTCTCTTATACGTAAGACCACTGGAAACAAGTAGATTCTAAAGATCAAATGCAAAGCAGTTGGAAGTTTAGAAAGATACAGGGCCCATGTCATGGCGAAAGGTTATACCCAGAGAGAGGGTATATACTACGAGAAGACGTTATCACCAGTACTGAGATATTCCTCCATTCGCCTCATTCTAGCTATTTTCGCACACCTTGATTTGGAATTTTACAAGATGGATTTCAACACTACGTTTCTCAGTGGAGAACTAGATGAGAAGATCTATATAGATCAACTTGAGGGTTTCATGGCCGAGGGGCATGATTGCATACTTTGCAGACTCAAATTCTCCTTGTACTGCCTGAAACAGTCATCCAAGCAATGGTATCTTTCATTCCATCAAGCCATTATAGAATTTGGCTTCACGGTGGTTGAGGAAGACCACTTTGTGTATATTTGACATCATGGTAGAAGCTTTCTTATCTTATTGCTGTACGTTAACGATATTTTGATAGCTGGGAATGACAAAGAGATGATTGTCATCACTAAAGATTGGCTTTCCTTTAGTTTTGAGATGAATGATATAGGTAAGGCAGATTACGTGCTAGGTGCTATAATTCACAAGAATCACACTAAAAGCCTTTTGTGTTTGTCACATGAGACTTACATAAGGAAGTTACTTGAGCGTTTCAGAATGCACGATGCCAAACACATTAACACTCTTGTTGAGAAGGGTGCTTCATTGTATCTTGGTTTTTGTCCAGAGATAGAGGAAGAGAAGGAACAGATGACTCGTGTTCCCTATGCTAGTGCTATAAATAGTCTGATTTACGCTATGATGTGTACTCAACCTAATATTAGTTTCACGGTTGGCTTAGTCAATCGTTACTAGAGTAACCCAGGGCAAACTCATTGGAAGGTTGTGATACATATTCTTAGATACCTATGTAGGACAACATATTACATGCTTCTCTTCCACGGAGTGGATTTGCAGCTACGAGGCTACTGCGATGCAGACTAGGCAGGTGATCTAGACGGTTGAGATTCGACGTCAAGATACACATTTTTGCTAGGTGGTAGGGCCATCTCTTGGAGTAGCAAGAATTAAGTATGTATCATGTTGTCCATTATGGATTCAGAGTATATAGCTTGTTATGAAGCCCTCCGGGAGGCTGTATGGTTGAGGTAAGTCTTACAGGATCTTGGAGTCTTCAGAGCTAGTGTAGGGCTAATCACCATCTATAGTGATAGTATGGCATGATTGTCCTACACTAACAATCCCAAATACCATGGTAAGACGAAGCATATCTGTGATCACCCCACGGTCCGGTGGACCATAGGTCGATCGGATAAACATGGAGTCGCCACCATTCATTGGATTCAGCTGTGAATGGTCACCCATGATTTTAACAATTAATTTAAAAAATAAACAAAATAGGAAGCTTAGGATGATCTAACCAGATTTTTTGTAAGGAGGTTTAGTTAAGAGAGTGGGAAGGTGTTAAGCACCCACTCTCTTCCGGTTCAACCAGTTACCTAGTTCAAATTTATTTGGCCAACTTATTAAAATCTAAAATAAATCAAAATTAATTAAGACCTAAAAATGCCTAATATAATATAAACAAATATCCTAAAATCAATAAAATCTAAATTCCTAAAGACTAAGATCAATAAAATTAAACTAGCTTAATTCCTTTAAGCTAATGATATAAACAAAATAAAAGTATAATAAAGTAGATTATTAAATGCGAAAACAAATAAAATACACAAAAGCATACATTGAAAATCCATCCAATCACATATTAGTCAGATTCATAAAAAATTCATAATATGCTCTCAATTATCACAATTTTCATGAAAAAAAAAAAAATATACCTATAGCAGTTGGAGATGTGTGTCGCCCTTTGCTTTGAGCTCCTTAACTTGGCTTGAGATGGTGGCGGCAACAAAATAAATGTTAAGCTATTTTTTCTTTTGTTACCCGCCAAACAGGGCCTTACGGCCGAACTCCCTTTGGTTTTGCTTTTTGGGGTTTTTTTTTGCTATTTTGATTTCTTTTTGGGGTGGGGTTTGTAATGAAGTTTTTTTTGTTTTTTTGTTTTTTTTTGTTTACAGAGAAGAAGACGAACTGGGTGGAGAGAGGAGAAGGGAGAAAGAAGAAGAAGACGAAGAAGAGAAAAGCAGGAGAGAGAGAGAGAGAGAGAGAGAGAGAGAGAGAGAGAGGCGGGATGGTGGTTGGAGATGGAAACAGGAGGTGCTGTGATTGGGCTGCAATAGGTGATGTCGTGAAGAAGGGTAACAGAGAGCTAAAGAGGTGGGGGGATGGTGGTGGAAGTGAGAGGATTTGGGTGCTGTTGCTGAACAGAAAACAAAGGAGGAAAGAGAGACTGAGAGTAGAGAGGTGTGGTGGTTGCTGCTGTTGCAGCAGTAGCCCGGAGAGAGGGAAAGAGGAGGCGGAAAACAGAATAGGGAAAGAGAGGGAGACGGAGAGAAAAGGGAGAGGGAGAAAGTGCGGTCGGACGGAACAGGGGATTAAGAGAGGAGGAAGATCTAATGAAGAAGAAGAAAAAAAAAGATAAGAGAGAGTGATTACCAGAATTGGGATTGAAGCTGTGAGGTGCCACCGGAGGTGGTGAATGCTGGAGTGTTAAGCGCCGCCGTCGAATTGAAGAGAGATTGAATTTTCTCCATACGGGTTAGGGTTTCTGTTGGAGAAGAAGATGAATCGTGTCCCTTTTGTGTTCGTCCCTTGCCTTCTTATATAGAAGGGGAGGGAAAGAGAGAAAAATGAAAGGGGAGAGAGAAGGGAAGGGAAGAGAGAAAGGAAGGTGGGAGAGAATAGAAAGGGAGGAGAAAAGGGAAGGGAAAAGGGAAAGAGAATAGAAAGAAATGGGGGAAAGGAAGGAGGGAGAGAGCATGTGGTGCTCTCTCAAATTTTTATTTTTTATGTTTTATATTTTTGTGTTATTTCTTTCCTTTTTAGTTTGATTTTCTTCTTTTGGGTTCTGATTTGCCATGTGGCAACTTCTAAAATTAATTCTTTCTAATTTTTTGAAATTTAACACATGTCAAATCTTCCTCAAATATTCTTTCAATTCTCTCCCTAAAGTGCTCTTTTATTATTTTTTTACCCCATTATATTTTTCTGTCATTTGTTGATAATTTTAAAAATACAAAAAATGACCATTTGACTCCCGAATTTAGAATTTTACAAAATCACAGCCGTTTTGAATGTATTTCAGTGTGGAATCCAGATTTGATGTCGGAAAAATATCTAGACCCTGGATTTAGCTATGTTGGTCCAACTGACCAGATTAGGGACAAAACTGTCATTTTTCTGACGAACTTCAAATTAGCCCAAGATTATACTCATTTGAGAGTATTTTGGCTTAGGAATTCAAATTTGAGATTGAAAATGGATTTAGGACTAAAGTGGATCGGGTGGGGTCTACCAGTGGTATTTTGGTCATTTCACATGAATTTTGGGATTTTCAGGGAAAATTTGCAATATGATTGGGGGTGGTTTGGAGATGATTGGGGAATAGGAAAAGCCAAGCTCAAGCCTTCAAGACCTTCAGAGATCAAGAGACAGTTGCTCTCGTGCAAATTGGAGTGTCTACAATATCGACATTCGCTATCATTACATCATAGATAGAATTGCACATAGAGACCTATCCCTAACACATATCCATACTCAGCAGACGACAATTGATCACATGACTAAACCTATAGCTAGACAAGCTTTTAAGGTTTATTTCATAGAGATGAGAATACGTAGATTGTGATTTGTGTTCGGTGGAACAGTTTTATTTACATTTGTTATCTAGATATCTCATATTACATTATATTTCATGCGTAAGAATTTAATAGAGTTTTTCTTTTTATAAGACATGAGATTGTGTATTACATACTCACTGTACACACACACATTACCTTCATATTATGAGGATATGGATATGATATGTCACTGGGTTAGTGATCGATTTCTCACACAGCGACCAGCCCTAACGCATGCATTCCGAGCAAGATGAGACATTAAGATGACTTATGCCATCAAGGGTATTTAAAGAACTCTATGAGTTATAGATTGTCATGGGAGAGCCACGATAAGATTCCTTATGGAATCGAAAATTACCTGAAAAAGCCGGATGTGAGACCTTAATCAAGGCGCTTTAGAATTGTGACTTAGAAAAAATAGCTCAGGTTAGGCACATAGATTGCGACTAGACTAAAATCCATACGATGTTGGATGTTGACTTACTCTTGGCTGGGCCTAGAACTCCACCGTAGCATATATTGCATACTATATGTGCTATTAGTGATGTTTCCTTTGAGAGCAAGTGAATGGATCTATATTTTCTTGCTCTATGAGATCAGGATGATCCTAAAGTGGATCAACTTAAACCCTTACTACCTATGATCATGTCGTGAAGTTAGATCTGATGATCGCTACTCTAGCTTACTTTCTTATGGCATGCATCATACGGTCTAAATGGGGTTTGTCTAGGAAAGCCGTTAGGTCAAAGCCAAATGGCATAGGAGCATAAGGAAGACTATTTGACATCACATTTAAATAGATACAATTCATAGTGATATGTGCTCATGTTTTAAAATTATCATTTTAATGTTTCACATCATCTTTTACTTATATGTATTTGATATATATATATATATATATATATATGTGTGTGTGTGTGTGTGTGTGTGTGTGTGTATAAAATTTTAAATGAGCACATTAATGTGGATCTAGTGGTTGAGTATAGAGTTCTGAGCTTGAGGTCATGAGGGATTACAAATACTCAATCCGATGCGGTCAAATGAGTCTGGGGCATAGGCGAGACTTTTGAGAATGTATCTCTATGTCAATTTTGTGGAACTTGATATGGAGTCAGCTCACTCATTACTTTGTGCTCGTCGGTCGCACGCTCTACGACTTGTATGATTAGCATTCATGATAAGAAGATAAGATGTATATGAGAGAGATGCACACTTAGTGCCCTCCATGGAGGAGTGGGATATGTTGGATTTATGTGTTGGGTCTCGGTTGCCTAGCCTGTTTGGGTCGACCCGAGTCCACACTTAAAGTATGGGACATCCATGCTTGGTGTGAGACCAAGGGTGACTTGGACTCTATTTCCTAACAAGATTAGGAGAGAGTCCAAGATAGAGTTGAGTTGAGTTGGGTTGGGAGACTCCTCATCGCTCCCATTGACTCCACATTTTTGGCTATCTCCAACCCTATAGAATCTTTCTTCTCCCATCATCTCTTTTTCTTCTTTGAGATTTGGATTGCTCAGATTCCTATATAGAGATTTGGTCGTTTGAGTGTGAGCCTTATTGTTCTTAGTTCTTGTAATCGCACATACTGATGGGAACGTTTTCCAGTTCGATTGAGATCTTCCATTGCAGATTTTGGTTCATGTGCATCGAGGTACGTGATCCTAGTCGTTTACAACCTTCAATCAAGTTGCTTGAGTGTAGATTCATGTGTGCAGTTCTAGTAACTACACATATCATTGACGCGAGATGATTCTGATTCGTGATCGAGATCTTTCGCTATTGATCCGGTTCGTATAAAGAGGTATGTGCAACCGATTCATTAACTTCTTTCATTTACTCGTAAAATACATGCAAGTAGCATGCATTTGAATGGCAACGAGGCAACTTAAAATCGGGTTGAGCCAAACCCGAACCCATTAGGGGTGCAATTTGGTTCGGTTTGGTTTAGTTTAGAATTATATATACTAGAATTTGGATTTTGGTCCAGCTTGAAATAATCGAGACTTCAACCCAAAACCAAATCGATCTAATTCGATTATATAATTTCAAAACACAAACTGAACCCAATACCTAAATACCCAACCGAAACCGAATCGAAGTCGGTCAGATTAGTTCAGTTTCGAGTTTAACCGAGCCAGGTTGCAGCCCTAATACCCCTTCACCATTAGCTCAGCCCACCATTTACGTTCCATTTTTTTCTCCTTGCTTCATCTACCGCTAGAAGGCCTGTATCCTGTACTTGACAGGCACGGGCCTCTTTATCTGAGCTGTCCATCAATAGGACTACTTAGTTGAAAATCGTAGATCTTCTCTGGAGGCATAATTTAAATGGTCCAGATCATCTGATCAAGCTTATTTCTGATCTGAAAGTATCATCACTGGGTCCCTTTGATTATAATTGTTTAACTCAATAAAGTAAAAAAAAAACAGGGAAAATTATACTTTGACTCTGAAATTTGTTAAAATACAGTTACCCTTTTTAAATGAAACCTCAGTGGGGTCATAGACTGATATAGGGTGATGGTGATAGTGGTGAGATGAAACCTCAGTGGGGTCATAGACTGATATAGGGTGATGGTGATAGTGGTGAGATGATGGATTTGAGAGGAGCAATTTTATATTTTATTAGGACAATGGACTGGGTCTTACATTGACTGCCGTTCCATCTTCAATCTACGTTATCGAGAGGCTCAAAAATAGGGGGTCTTTATGGTCGTGCATGTACAGGATCACATGTTTAACAAGAAGATTACAATAGCGAAAAACCATAACAAGCATTAGAACAATATTCCATCAAAAAAAAAAAAAGAAAAAGAAACGCAGGTGATCAGAAAAGAGAGAAAGAGGCTAATGGCAACAAGAAGAGACTCTCTCTCTCTCTCTCTTTCTCTCTCTTTCCTGCAAATGTTTTGTGTGAGTTAAGATGTAAATAAGCTAAATCCATGCTTGAGTTATTGCATTTTCTCTGTTTCAAATTTCAAAAAATGACGTGTGTTTTTTGAGGTTGAGAAAGGAGAGATCCCCCAACAGGAGTAGTAGGAGGAGGAAGAAGAAAGAGAACCCTAGAAAGCCTCCAAATGGAAGGTAATAAAGCTTTTCCTTCAACCCCACAACTTCTTCCCCCCCTCCCTTTTTTTTTTTTTTTTTTTTTTTTTTTTAACGCTATTGGATAGTTATAGTTCTTTAATTCAGTGCTGTAATCTCAATTTGATTTTTTGTAGGCTAATTTTTCTGTTGTATTCTTCAAATTACATTTGTATTATCCTTTGTATAGAAGAAGGAAAGTTTTGTTTGTTGATAAATGAAGGAATAATGGTGGATTTCTGTAAGAAATTTGAAGTGTTGTGGTGTTTCTGCTTCACAGAGTATGTAGTTGGTTGTTTGATGAGCTTTAATGAATTTCTGAAGAGAATTTGGATTTGTTATGTCTGTTTGAAGGTTTATACGCAAATTAGGTTTTTAATTAATCAATGTCAGGATACTGATTCTTCAATGAATTAGAAACTATTTGCATATCAGCCATTTCTCAGATGGGATTTTTTTTGTATTAGTTTCATCTCTATCTGGAGAAGACAGGATCTTTTATTATTTCTTTAATGATTTATACCTCTGAGATGGGTTTTGAACATCTGAGGCACCCTTTGGTCTCTAGACTCATTCATGAGTATACTATGGTGAACAAATCCCTCAGACCAAAATACATCTCCAAAGTTGGATTGCTCAGGTCATTTGTAATACTTTATTTTTCTTTGACCGAAAGTGAGAAACTAGCTAGAATCTCTACTTCATTAAGATGAACCATGGTGGTAATCTCATGCATAAACATTTTCTTGTTCCATTTTGACCAATTTTTACCATTATTTGATGGAGGAGGGTGCTAACACCTTCCTCCCCCTTAATGGAGCCTCCTTACTTATCAATTAAGGAGTCATTTATTGTTCATATGCTTTGATTATTTTGGGTGACCATTCCCACCGTAACTCTATGAATGATGGTGACTCCCTAACCATAGGATTAAGTCCATAATGTAGTCCTTATTTTAGAAAATTGTAACTCCATTTTGGGGTCCCCTTGACCAACGAACACATTTTTACAATTGGCGACTCTACTATGAGACAATTTTTTTTTCTTCTTTTATAAAGCACAATAAGAAATCGTTAGCCTGATCACTAAAGTACCCTCATGAATGAGTCTTGGGAGCCGGTGGTGAGGAAATTTGAAAAAGCAGACTTGCAGGTTGGAAAGCTGGGTACTTTGCAAAAGGAGGTGGATTGACGTTGTTAAATAAATACTCTCTCAAACCTTCAAACATATTTTCTGTTTCTAATTTAACATCCCATTCGGTGGCAGTAAGACTGGAGCAATTGGGAAGGACCTTTCTTTGGAAGGGCGGGGAAGGTGTCTTCAAATACCATTTGGTAAGATTGGAACAAGTGTGTAAGCCAATAGAGGTAGGACGCCTTGGTATAAGGTCAAAGTTCCCGTTAAGGCATTGTTGGGGAAATGACTATGGCGTTTTTGGAGCGATAGAGAAGGCCTTTGGAGGTTGGTAATCACCTCCAAATATGGGAGCTCCCACTTTGGGTGGTATACAAACCCGTTACAGGCTCACATGGGTGAGCTTATGGAAGTCCATAATGAGCATAAGGGTATATTTTTATGAAAGAAATCAAGTCAGTGGTACTGGTGAGCAGTGGGAATTGTACTTTGTTTTGGGACGATATTTGGTATAGGGATGAAGCTCACCAGATCAGATTCCCTACAGTATGTAGGCTGTCAAGGAATAGGGAGGCGTCGATTTAGGATTACCTAAACACTTCAGGACAGTCAAGGTTTTGGAACATTTATTTAAGAAGAATTCCAAATGATTGGGAGATGGAATCGGTTGTGGCTCTAATTCAATTATTATATGCTCATCAAGCAGGTGGAAATTATGAGGATTAAAGGAAGTGGTGCACTGAAAACAGTGGGGTCTTTTTATTCATATCATTTGCGTGAGTTTTGCAACAAACAAGTACACCTTGTACGTTCCCACACAAGGCTGTTTGGAAAGCTCTGATTCCCATGAAGGTTGCATTCTTTGTTTTGACTGCTATTCTTGATAGGATTCTCACCATTAGCAACTTCATGAAAAGGAACAGGTTTATTCCTAATAGATGCGTTACGTGCAAGGAGGAAGGGAAAGCAGTCAATCATCTATTAAGCCATTGCAAGGTTGCATATATGGTATATGGTGTTGCAAAAGGTCAGTTTGTAGTGAGTGATGCATAAAGACTGCAATGGGGTGCTTGACTTGTTGGGTGATTAAGGCAAAAGACAAAAGGAAGAAGGCTTTATGGAAGATGTTCTATTTTACTTCTGGAAGGAAAGAAATGCTAACATTTGAGGAACAATTTCAGTCAACACTCAACAGGGGCTATTGTGAGGAAACTCTTCAGGACTTTATTCAACTGGGGCAAAGTCACAGGGGACATCTCTAATTATATGTATAGTTATTCATCAAAAATAGCTATACATCATATCTGGAGTTTCCTAATAATATGTAGTTAGAGCAGACTTGCTGTCTTTCTGTTACTTTATCTTGTTCTTGGCTCTGTTGTCAGTACACTCTTTCTATGTTGTTTATAAATATTTTCCACATTATAAATTAAATGAACCCATTTATTGATCATGTATATATATATATATAAGTTCATTTGGGTTGTAATTTTTATAAGAGGAAGTTTTTTCTATGATTCTAAGTCTTATAGGTCCTTGAGAAAGTCTCGAATCTCTTATAAAAATTACAACCCAAAAGAACTTATATATATATATATATATATATATAGACAGACAGACAGACAGACAGAGAGAGAGAGAGAGAG
>JAUPMG010187350.1:0-10262 GCA_031762675.1 Pachysandra terminalis
CTGAATTTACTAATAAAACTAATAGATATCAGGTTCAAGTCTTTGCAAGCAAATCTAGAATGAATTAGAACTAGAACTAAAACTAGAAGCAAAACAATAGAACTAGAATCAATAGGAATGGGGAATAGAACTAATACTGTAGCAGAAATTGAAATAACAAAAAAGGGAAAGACAGTGCACACACGTCTAATCAGTGTAAGTTTGTATGGAGTGCACATCATCCGAAAACAGTAGTGGGGTATTCTTGGTTGGCTCAAACATGTGCCATGTGTCATAAATCGAGATGTGCAGGAGGGTTTTCTATGTGCTATGGTTAGGGCAGTTGTCTTCTCTCTCTCTCTCTCTCTCTCTCTCTCTCTGAGAGTATACACCCACATGCACACATAAAGGGCAGGTTAGTGATGTCTTTACTTTCAAATGGAAAGAAATCCTCTTATGTATATATGGGAAAAGCTACCAACTTCTTTTTCTTCTCGACATTTTCACCCTTGTGGCCAAACGTGCTACCAAAACCAAAGCTAAAAACCCACATGAAAGGAGGGACCTAATGGCCAATCTATCACAAAGCGACACTTTGAATGGACAGTCGCCACAAATGATATTTTTTTGACTGGATTGTTTCCTACTTTTACAGCACGACTAAAATTTATTAAAAATTGAGAATGCCTGTGACAGGTTTGTATCTTTGAAGATGTTACTTTTAGAGGGATTGTTCAATGAAGCTGTACAAATATTGGTCTTAGAAAAGATTTGCAAAGTGCAAAAAAGGATCCTTTAGCTGAAAAGATCATCTCTTTTAATGGTTTGCAGAGAGACAGAGATAGAAAACATAAATGGTATTACAGAAAGAGTCACTGATGGTGGGAAGCGGCAGTTGCAGGGAGAGTGTTGGCTGTAAAAAGATCATCGGTTGCGACTGAAGATATGAATTAGGCATGATCTGATGTTGGGTTTTCAAATATTATTTCAGAAAGAGATTCTTCTGTTGCTGCCTGTGAGTTAATCTGAATCATAATCAGTAAAATGGGGCCAAGAGAGAGTTGGTGGCTCTTTGAAGCTTGTTTGTTGGCTTAAGGAGGTTTTTGATCACTCTACTTGGGTGAATGCTTCATTCAGCTATTAGGTTGCAGAAACCTCTAGTGCGGAGGCTGATTCCTTATCTCTTGCCTGTTTATCTTTGCCCTTTCTGTTTCTCTAATATAGTTTGTTTTGACTAAAAATATTAATCTGAATCATTTAAGGTGTTCAGCATGCAGCTTCACACACCTTAAATGCAGGATCTGAAGCGCCACAAGGCCCACAACTATTGTTGCCACTTCCTAGTCTAATTACAACTCCTCAAATGAAACAGGAACTCATACCTTGATTGAATTTTGACTTAATATGAGACCAACTTCTGGTTGAATTGAAATAGAATCTCCTACTAAGGCTCGTTCTATTATTCATGAAAAAGAAGAAAAAAAGATTCTGTGAAACCCAATATGATGGCCATATGATCAACTTCGGAAGTTCTAAAAAAAGATTTGATATAATTGTCCCGTATAGTGATTTTTTCTTTTGTTGACATCCTGAATTGAGTTCTTTTAGCTGCATTATGTTTCTAGTTAGACATGTGAAATCTGTTGTGCACAAGGACACAGAAAAATCAGAAAGCCAAAGTGCAGATACACCTGCCCTATCATATGACAACATGGACAGAAAATATAAGTGTTTTGTACATATTGGGATTAAAAAAAGAAATAGATATTTATATATAGTATGAGAATCACACTGGGAAGAAATTAAGATTTTTTTACAAAATTAGAAAATGTGCTTGTACAAGTCTCAATTTTCTGTTCAGCCTCTGAAGTTAATATAAAGTAGCAACTCTACAACAAAAATCTATATCCCAACTAGTTGGGAGTGGCAACACGAATCCTGTTCCACGATCTCAATTTATCAAAAAATATAGCTTCAGTCAGGTTATGTGTAATAAAGCCTTTCTGACTAACTCCATCTTGGTCCTTTTAGATCATTCCCTACCCCTTTTAGATCCTTCAATGTACATTTTTTCTAAGACTCAAACTTCTTATAGTCGTGTTGTATCCTATGTCTCTTCTTAAATGTTCAAAATATTGTTAACCTTGTCTACGATTGGGGCTACGAAGCCATATTGTTTGCAAATAACATATACCAAAGTACCTCCTCTTGAATATGGATCGTTAATTCATCTATAATAAATGGAAAAAAAAGTTACTGCTCATAGCTGATCCCTTGTGTAATGTTGTAACTCTATGATTTTTTTATTTTATTTTTTCCTTTATCTTTTCCTTTGTTTTGGATAAGGAATAGAGGAAGTATGTTGCTATAAGAAAAAGGGAAAGGGGTAGGTCCCAGTCCATGTACACAGAGTGGAGACATAACATACACAATGACAACGAACCAGCCAAAAATTTGCGTAATTGCAGAGCAGCCCCAAACCTCATTGTGGACTAATATGTGTATTTGAGCTTTGGTTGTCGGTTCTCTTCTTGTAGTGAAATTCTCTGATAGTATGTACTCAGCCTACCCATGTGCACTGTTTTATGTATTTTTCTTATGTGGTTAATTTTGGACATTTTCGCCAACGACGCAATTTAGTTGGGTTTTTAAGGGTAAACATTAATTTGGTGAATTCTGTTATTTGTGCAAATGCAAATACTTGTTGAAAGCTTTATGCAATTGGATAATCGTGGTAATTTTGTTTCCTTTCTGGTTATTGTAGAAGCACATTCAACGTTGTCTTATTTGTTCTTCTGGAAAGACCTGCTATTTACTTTTACAGGTTTGTCATTGCTTTGGTAAGACTTATTTTAGTAGCTTTTTGGTAACATTACAGCTTCGTATAGAGGTTATAGTGATTTGGCATTTTTTAATTTACTCTTGAGAAGTTAAACAAGTTGTAAGCTAGAATGTTAATAATATTATTCCTTGTGAAGCTTTAATCTTGTCTTGGTAATATATTAGTAGCATATATTAAGTTAAATGCTAAAAAGAGCGGACTTATGATGATAAACTTGTAAGAATTAGGGAGAAGAAGACTAGGAACATGTTTTATGTTAGATGCGTTATGCATGACGATCATAGAGTCGTGATAAAGGAGGAATATGTCTAAGAAAGATGGAGTGAGTTTCTAGAAAATACTGAATGAACAATGTACATGAAGCTTTAGTCAAGGTAGAGTTAGCAACGGGCATGATGTACCATGGGCTGAATTAGAAGAAGTGTAAATGGAAAACTATAATTGTGGGAGATGATGTATCACATGGTGCTTCTGTGGAACGCTAAATTGGCGATTGGTTAAGATGAAGGGGGTTTCCTGCGACAGGAGTCCCTCCTATCAATAGCTTTGTTTGAGGGGCAGAGTTCTGCACCAGGTCATTCAAATAGAAAGGAAAATATTTGATTTCGAGGGCTTCATCGCTGAAGATAACCTTTATTACAAAAAGTCGTAGTGGTCTTAGTATTTCTATGATTACCTGTGATGAAGAGATATCATGGTTGTTGAGGAGGTAAAGCGTCTTAACAGGTTATGGGAGAAGATCAGAGTGCTTGATTCAGTCAGGAGAAAGAACAAAGTAGGGTCGCAGATATGTGTAGAAATAGTATAGGGTGGTATCTGATGCGTACCTAATCTGGAATTTGGAGAAGCAAACATAATTAATGGGCTCTTCTTTGAGGGACCGCCCTAAAACCTCCAATTTTGGTTCTCTTCTAGGGGAACCAAATTCCTCCTAATTCTCAGAGTGAAGTTTGTTATAAATTCACTAGATAATTATCTGTTAACGTTTCTACAATTTAAATACAAGAGGATGTTTGACATAACTCACCATCACTTCAAGACTCCTAACACATCCAAATAACTACCTTGCATAACACAACTCAATAACTATTACCAACTTTCCCATACTTTGCTTGACACGTAGAGATAACAATAAATCTACCTGACACATCTAAATAACACATCCCTTCTATGCGATAACCACGTACCCACTAGTCTTTGCAGGTTCTAAAAATTAGGAAATTAGGTACGTATTAGTATCTTCGAATTTTGACAGTTGCCAATGGGAGATGAAGAACAATGCTGGTGTTCCCTAAAATGCACGAAGAAAGGGGATAGGTTTACATTGGAAAGAGTGGTGAGAGATTTTTAGGTTCATCTCAGTGGCAGCCTGAGTTGCCAAGATTGCCAGAACACACGAATGCTTGATGGAGACCAACAGTTCTTCTCCTGTAGAATAGGGGTTTGCTATTGGGTTGGATTTTATGGAATTAATAGGCTTCAACACTACAACAGGTCAAATCTCAATACCTTGAACAGGAAGAGGACGAGTGGGGAATCCCGTTACTCTAAGGCAGAGTTGATACTCTTGGAGTGATTTCCAGAACAGATTACAGTTACTTAAATTCAAATCGTAACTTATTTCAGGAACCGAAGACATGTTATTTGTTGCTTCAGAAGAGGACAAGCAATCGTTGAGTTCATAATTAATAATCAGTGTTATGGTATTGGCGAGGAGCTCTATTTTATTATTATTTTATTATGCATCTTCATTTGAAATCTATTAAAGAAAATATGGATGCATTTGTTGATCCTTTTCAGGAGAAGAGTGCCCGTATTGACAGATACTCGTTTACAATATACCTTTGTTACTTGGTATACGCACCCCTTTACATTGCTGGACCAATTATAAGCTTCAATGCATTTGCTTCACAGGTTTGACATGTTCATATGATTTAATATGAATGTTTTAGTCTGATTTATACCAATATATTCAATGAATAAATAAGGTCTTGGAAATGCACTTATTCTTGATTTTATGGAACTTGAAAGCTATACACACATGTTTCCATGCAGCTCCTCTACTTATTACTGAATAACTGGATGCATAGGTCTTGAACAAGCATCCACAATCCACCTTATGCAATAGTGATTCCACATTAGTTATATATGAGCATGGGATAGTAGACGATAGGAAATTCTTTTTCTTTGAAGTGTTGAAGGGTTAAATGACATAGTTGAATAGGTTTTTGTTGATTTTGTCAGCTGGGATTACTAATTGGCTTTCTTAGAACTTATTATCTATAAGAAACCTGCATTCACTGTTTAAGATATGCATGCTTTCTAGGAACTTCTTTCAAATAAATGACAGATAATAATCATATATTTGCAACACAGCTCATAAAAAAATGAAAAAGAAAGAAAGAAAAAGAGAATAGAAAATTCATGCATACCTGTGCGTATATATGTTGGAGAGGCTTTTAATTGTGTATGAATATTAAGAATGAATGGCATATGCAGGACACTTTTTTCCTTATAAGGTTAAATGCGAGATATAGTTAAATTGCATTTGTTTAACTTTTCAAAAGGGATATACGCTTATGGACTTTCTTAGAGCTTTTCAATCAATTTAATGCTTGTGTTTTTATTTATGTGTGTAGATTTTTCGTACTTCATATCTCTGGTCAGATTTATTTGTTATGTCTTTTTTACCTTGAAATAGTTTGATGTTACTCATCTTTATTTGTTCTCTATTACCTTCAGGTCCATTTGGGTGTCAAAAGTTCTTGATATGAAAATAGATGAACCTATTCTTTTCTTGGGTTTTTTTTGAAGACTTTCACCCATATGTACTGTTATGGGCATCATCTAATTTTTTGTCTCGATATTTGTGGCTTATATAAGGAGTCTTATAAGCTAAACTATGACAAAGTCCAAAAGAAAAGGGCCACCTAACATTTCCAATGTACTTTTGGAGGTAGCATGTGGAGGAAAAATAAAAAACCCAACTGTCATTAATTGTGTTTCAAGAAAATTCATACAAATTCATCCTAATGGTGTGGTTATTGCTTCCATAGTGTAGCTGTTTCGATCCCAGTTTAAATATCCAAAAAAGTACTGAAAATTAGAGTTATTTCTATATAGTATTGACAAGGAGGTTGTACCCAGAAATTTGTTTGAGGAGATTCCTGCTAATTAATGCTGCTATGTCTTTTGTACTTAATTGTAGATGTACCTATGGCCCTTCACTGCAGTTTACTTGTGAGTTGTGTGACAAGCAAGATTTTCGTGGTAGCTACATTAAACTTTAAAGTAGAAAGGGTTTCAATACACACAACACTACATAATGTTTTCAACATTGTCTTTCTATTTTCCTGGTGCAGCATTTGTACTATGTTTAGCAATTTACACTTACATGCATCATTATCAATGCTTTAAAGTAATTCTTTGCTACAGCTGTCATATATGATGTCATTAAAAATCTATTGAGGTTGGGACCAAACCGAACTTAAGTTTCCTTTATCTTTACCATGTTATACAAGTATGATCTTGAAGTATTACATTTTGTTCCTTTTCTATTTAATCTTGCAGTTAGACACACCACAGAAAAATTATTCCTTGGGACAAAATTGTTTGGTATTGGCTTCGTTGGTTCCTTAGTCTTTTTCTCATGGAGCTAATGACACATTTCTTTTATTACAATGCCTTTGCGGTCAGGTGAGTTAATTATGAAGTAGAGGATGCATCATACTTGAAAAATATTTATAAGTCCAGTCCTATTTGGAGGTTGAATTTCTTCATTGTGCTGTTATAGTGGTTTGTGGGAACAGTTATCTCCTCTGGAGGTCTTCATCATTGGATATGGGGTAAGAGATAATGCTTGAAATGCCAAGGTTTCTCTATATCAATTTAGACATTTTAGTAAATTATCACTGTTTGAATAGTGTGAATTTATCTCTTGTTCGAGGGCTTGTAATTCCTCACAAATTGTCAATTGGACACCTCCAAGCCTTTACTTCTTTGAATTACCAAACAAAAAATTAGCATGTAACCCAATTGTGCTTTCTGCTGTTGAGCTTAAGTGATTATGTATTTTCTGCATCATATTAATTTTAATTTGTCACCTATCTTTGTTTCTCTTTGCTAGGATTGTTTGTTAGTGGAAATTGCATATTAAATAATTATGATTTTTATTTTGCTATAGGTCCTCAACTTCATGTGGCTCAAGTTTCTTCTTATTTGGCGCTACTTCCAAATTTGGTCATTGGTCTGTTGCTTGGAGAATAATTTTCCTCTATCTCTTCTTGTTCTTTTTCTTTCCTCATGAGCTGCTGGCATATGTTTTAAGCTCTTTCCTGGATTGATTAAATCCTTGATCATAGCTATTTTCTGTTTCAATTGCAGCAATAATGGATTTATGTTTTGTGGTTGTACTTAGTTGTATTGATCAAGGGTTTGAAGTATTTGTCATTGATGGTGTGAATATACTTGGGGAACAGATATTTCCTTACTGTTCTGTGATTGTAGATAGGAGGCATTGAAGTTCCTGAAAATATGCCAAGGTGCATCAATAATTGCTAGGACTTGGAAAGCTTTTGGAAAAATTGGCATGCTTCCTTCAACAAATGGCTTGTTAGGTGCGACTCGTATGCTTTTTTACCAAACATTTTTTCTGTAATTTTGCTTATATCATATTGGTGAATGACTATGGCTCAGGTACATTTATATCCCTCTTGGGGGTTCTCAGAGAAAGCTGCTCAATGTGTGGTTTATATTCACATTTGTGGCGATATGGCATGATTTGGAGTGGTATTATTTGCCTGCATTAACTTTTCCTCTTAAATTAATTAGGTTCTTAATTTAGCTTTGGGAAAATGGCTAGGTCATGTTTCAGCCTCATCTGACAGCTTAATTGCCTCAGGAAACTTCTTTCATGGGCGTGGTTAACATGTTTATTCTTTGTCCCTGAATTGATAATTAAATCAGCAGCTGCTGCATATCAGGTGATCTGAATTCGCTTTCTAGTAATTTGTTTACCAATTTGTACTTACTTGTGATGGTTCTTGGTTTTGTTAATACTAATGTATTCTCTTACAATTTTTGGCACGACCATCTCATGTACAACTGTACAGCTTTATAATTCATAATTTGGATCCATGCAGGTCTAGACAATCATATATAAATGTGATGAAATTCGGGAAGTAAAATTTGGAGGAAGGCTCTGATATGTCAGAGGACAAAATCTAAAGAGAAATAATGCTTCAATTAAAAGCATAGAAACAGTCTAACGAGATTCTGACGTAGGCATATTTTGCATTGGAGATCTGTACCATAACTGACAGATACATGATACATATTAATGGACCTAGATTAAAAAGAAAATTACTGTTTCAAGAGTTCCAGAAAATGCCCTTTCTGCTTTTATTTAATTTTTTTTTTGATAAATTTCTGCTTTTATTTGATATAGAACAACAGAGGCCAAGTAACTTCTATAGCTTTTCAGCTGATTGAGACCTCCTGTACAATTTTCCTTTTGAATTCAACTGAAAGATCCCCCAGCCATGCATACATGAAAAGATTAGATGTGAAGATTTGAAATGGTCTAACGAATGATGGAGAAGAAATAAGTGATATAGGCTTTACAGATGGGAGAAAATAGAATACAAGAAATTAATATGAATAAAATGACAATTTTGACGAAATTCATTATAGTACCACTTGATAAAGACTTGTAGATTTCTTTTGTACGACTGCATAGGTTGGAATTTTGTGTTATAGCGGTGAACTAAAACTAAGTTCTTTTTGCATCAAAGTAGTCTAGTGGCTTGGTATCCTATTATGTTGATATTTCATGCTTTATATACAAGAATATTCTATTATGTAATATTTATGCCGAATTCAGTATATTCTATTTTTATAGATTTCCATTTTATTTATTTATAAAATTTTCTGTTTTTTTTTTTCAAGAAAACCTTGTGAATCCTATGATTTTGAGATTCAAATATCCATTTAGTTTGAATCCCAATATTTACGATTTTCCAAAAATATTCGATTTTGAAGACATTGCTTTTAAATGCTTCCCATTGTACCTTCATCTTTGATTGCATCTAGTGTTCTGGTATTTTCAAACCATAATTCACCCATTCCATAGCCAAGTCACTATTCATTTATTTCTGACATTTGTCTAAATATGAGCATGATCTTTCTATTCCATATTTAAAAGTATTGTATTTCAGCCTAGGAATGCATTTGGGGGGTTTGTTCTCCATGAGCTCAGTGCGATTGCTGGTGCTATTACCATTACTTGCCTCATGGTATGTCTTTGTAAATCTGACCGCAGCTTTATTTTGAAATTTGAATTTATTTCTAGATCATGATTAAATAGTTTTATTATGTGAATGATGGTATATTGAATATTTCGTTTTCTCATCATTTTATTTGCACCTTGCTGGTGCGATATTTAGATGTTTTGCACTATCAATGCCACACATTTGTTGGAGATAAAGCATTCTAATTTGGGAAGTAATTAGTAGCCTCATAAGTGAGATATGTGGTGTTGAAGAGAAACTTAATTTATGGACTTTGCTGATTAATTTCATGGTAAATAAAAATTCGTGAGTGCATTTCGTCAATCCCAGTGCTCTAGAAAACACTCTGTTTATTTGTAATAAGAAAACCTTTCCAACTTGGAATGGTTGCATCTTGGTTTAGAATTAAATCATCTGCTTACTGTCCTTCTTGGATGTATTTCTGGACGGAAGATGTAACCACAAATTGGTGTAAAAAGATCATGATAAATGACTCGATGCAATAAGATGTGTACACAAACTTGGGTTAGTGTCTGGTGCTGATATGGACTATATAAGATATGGATAGAAAGAACAACTGATATTTGTGCATCAATATACACTTGTAATATATGGCAAAAATTGTCACATCTCAAGCTTAAGATATCTTAAAGGAGTTCCTAAGAAGTCTGAAATATGAGTCTCACCCCATTCCACATGGGAGTGGTAGACAATACATTGCCAAAACTATGAAAGTAACTCAAGATATTATATAATACTGAAATATAAGTCAAAGCTCAACTATTACAACCAAATTCAAATCATAACATAGCAGCGGAAAATTAAACAAAAATCCTTTAGTTTCATACTCAATCGAACTCCTAAGTAAAATATGGTTTAACAATAGCCAATAATAAGCTTTGGCATGTAAGCCAACAAAGTAAAATCCCTAATAAATTACCTAATTAGCTTTTTCGACAAAATCAGTAACTTCATCAAAACTTTGTTCCATGGCTTGGTTTCCGTAGTCTAAGTCATCCTCTTCTATGATTCCTGAAATATGGTTGCTTGAAAGCCTAAGCTACACTTAGCCAGTAAGTAAACAAGTCTAACAGAACTTATGATTGAAGTAGGGACAATGCCACTCTTCAATGGTAATCCATATAAGCAATAAA
>JAUPMG010187361.1:0-10262 GCA_031762675.1 Pachysandra terminalis
CTAGTTTTCAGGAGTTGGATGGCAACCCTGGTTTCCTTGAGGTGTTGGTTCTCTTGTTGGCTTTTCTCTGATTATATAGCTGTCATGAGTATAGCATGTAGCAGATTGGATTTAGTTTTTTGTTCCCGATTCTCTTTCTAGTTGGTTGAAGCATTTTAGAGTCATTATCTTGTTGACTGTGGATATTATCGCATGAATCTTTAATGTTTTTTATCTCAGCATTACTGGTTTTGGGGCAACAAAGATTGTTGGTAGTCTATTGAAGAATCGGATATTTTGAATACGGATCTCTTGTGTTCCAATGGAAACGAAGTTTAGTTTTCTCTACTACGTTCATTCAATACGGGAAAGATGTGTCTTTGAAAAATGTTCTGCCTTGATAATTTCCTTCTCCCTTATTATTTATTCTTGTAATGGAGTGTTCCCTCTCCCTTATTTGTTATTGATTCATGTGATGGGCACTTGAGCTATTATGATACTTGTCATCCTCTAATTCATTTAACGGAAAAACGTTTTCCCGTTCAAGTGCTGCTGTGAAGTACATGTGGCTATTACACATGTCTGCTTGCATTCTGTTTTGCACCCTGTCCATCTGCTGCTGTGTTGGTCTGCCCAATCTGCGCTAATTGCTGTGGTGTGCTGGGACCTGTGCCGCACGTCAGACATACAGCTGTGTTACAACACTGCTGTGTTTTGACTCATGCAAGTAGGGTTTAAATTCTCAATATTGGTTGATTCGGCTGGTCCATATTGGCTTCTATCTAGAACAGTCTGTGACTTTGGGATTTGGGTTGAATCAAGATATGTTTCAAGTATTGATCGATATGGATTGTTGTAGGTCTTGGATCAATTTAGTTCGCTACGGATTCACTGATCCATATTGGTACCTGACGTTACTTTAAGTCGTGCATGCAAGTCGTTACTGTCTGCTGGACTGTATCTTGTGTAATTGCTTTTTTGTGTTGGCCTGTGCGTTGTGCGGGCACTGTTGTGATTACAAAGAGCTCTGATTTGTTTTATAATCTTCTCCAGCTCATAGGGAGACAATGTGATCTGCTGGCTCTACAGACCGTTGATAAGTTATTCTGCTAGTTATGTATGTGATACTCTTGGTATGTGCGTATCGGTGGGTTCCCTTCTTGTGCATCCAACATTTACATGTGTTGTGCTTCAGGTGATTTTGTTAACTTGCCTTATTAGAGGGTTTCATCTATAGATCCTATGTTTATTTTTTTTACCTGTCATGCTTTTCGTTTTGAAGAGAGGTTGCTAATTTAACTTTTGCCTTGCAATTTTCTGCAATGGAGTGAAAACTTGGAAGTATGTCATGTTACTCATCAAAAGTAATTTTTATTTTATGTATTCTGTTTAAACTGTTTGATATGCTCTCGATATGAGAGTTAAAGCTAGGATAGGACTATAGGAGTATATGATACGGTGGAATTAACGGTTTGAATATCTTGTTATACGTACTCTGTTTGAACTCTGTTTTCTTTTCAACAACAATAACATGTTACACCTCTAGGGTTTTTTCAAGGTGTTTAGTACTCTTTATGTATTTATTAATGTTATATCTGGCTTTGTTTAACATTGAGCTGTTTGGTCACAGTCTTGTAAATTGTTCAAGGCAAATCAAGTTCTAAATGTTTGATTTTAAACAATCTGTTTCAGCATGTATTTCAACTGAACTAGTTTCTGAAATGGGGTTCGTTCATTTAATCTTAACCATATTGTTTTTCTTTTCTTGCATATTTTCTTTTTTGTTTGTGATTATACCACTTGTGTTTAAAGTGGGCCATTGCAAGCTTACAAGCCAAGTTAGCCTGGAATGTTGTTCTTGAGGAAAGTCTTAGTGCTATTTAAATCAAAATATATACAGGAAAAATAGTTAACTGGATATGGTCCCTTAAACTACGGTTTCAGCCTTTGGAAATGTATTCTGAAGGTTAAGGACTTTGTCCTTGATAATTCTATGTGGCAAATTGGAAGAGGTGAAATTTCCTTTTGGTTTTATGCACGGATTTCACCGTTGCCTCTTATTTTCTCAGCTCTAAATCCTCATCAGGTTATTCATAGTGTATTGGTTAAAGATTTTCTATACTCTTTCATTGCACTAAATTTATGTGTTTCCACCAATAGGGTTTAATAAACATTTCCTGTCAGGAATTCCATTTAGGTCATCGCCTCACTTTCTTATTTGATTTCCGGAGATATTCACTTTCGGGGATTTAATTTTGAGAAATGTTTATGTTTCTAATATAATGATGGTGCCGCAGATGCAGGTTCATGAAACTGATGCAGCATGATTGTTTTCGTGTTCTGCAACGTTTTTTCTCGGTTAATATGAATATGGTTTTGAATTTTCAAGGGTTTCGGTCTTCTTTTAGGTTTGGCAACTGGTATTGGTGTTCGGTCAGGGTTGGTCACGTTATGTCAGATCGGATCGCTGGAACTTGACAATTGCTCTTGAGTTCGATGGATTTAGGGTTTATCTGGTTGGTAACTCACTTTGGATTCTTCTTGATGCATTGATAAGTGTTAGCAGGATTTTATTTAATTGATTGCTATATTTATTTCAGGGAAGGATGTCTAGGATTTGGGCAACATGGGCGAACTGATTAGTTTCTTTTGTCTATTCATTGCACTTTGACCTTTATTGATGTCTCTGTTTGGTTGATTATCGAAGTATTGATTTCAGGATTCAGAAGGCTGTCTGGATCAAGAGTTCGATGACAACCCAAGCTTTCAGGGGTTCGATGGCAACCCTAGTTTTCAAGAGGTTTTGGTTCCGTTGTTGGCTGTTCTCTGATTATATAGCTGTCATGAGTATTGCACGTATCCTAATTAAGAGGGAACTAAGATGCAGAATTGTCTCGCAGATTGGATTTAGTTTTTCGTTCCCGATTGTCTTTTTAGTTGGTTGAAGCTTTTTAGAATCATTATCTTGTTGACTGGATATTTTCGCATGAATCTTTACTGTGTTTTATCTCAGCATTGCGGGTTTTCGGGCAACAAAGATTGTTGGTAGTCTATTGAAGAATTGGATATTTTGAATTTGGATCTCTGGTGTTCCAATGGAAAGAAAGATTTGTTTTCTCTGCGTTCATTCAATATGAGAATGATGTGTATTTAAAAACATTCTGTGTTGATAATTTCTTTCTCCCTCATTATTTATTCATGTAATGGGGTATTCCCTCTCCCTTATTTTGTTATTGATTCATGTCATGGGCACTTGAGTTATTAAGATACTTTTCATCCTATCATTCAATGAACGGCAAAACGTTTTTCCTGTTCAAGTGCTGCTATGAAGTACGTATGACTAATGCACATGTCTGCTTGCATTCTGTTTTGCAACCTGTCCATGTGCTGCTGTGTTGGTCTGCCCAATCTGCTTGTTGCTGTGTTGTGCTGGGGCCTTGGCTGCACCTCAAGACACGTGCAGCTGTGTTGTAACACTGTGCTGTGTTATGCCTGATGCAAGTAGGGTTTAAATTATTGATATTGGTCGATTCGGCTGGTCCATATTTGCTTGTATCTAGATCAGTCTGTTACATTGGGTGGAATCAATATATGAAGTATTGATTGATATTTATCATTGTAGGTCTTGTATCGATTTTGTACGCTACGGATTGACTGATTCATATTGGTACCTGAAGATATTTTAAGTCGTGCATGCAAGTCATTACTGTCCGCTGGACTGTATCTTGTGTAATTGCTGTTTTGTGCTGGCCTGTGCGTTGTGCGGGCACTGTTGTGATTACAAAGAGCATTGATTTTTTTTATAATCTTCCACGCTCATAGGGAGACCATGTGATCTGCTGGCTCTACAGACCGTTGATATGTTTTTCTGCTCAGTTATGTACGTGATGCTCTTGGTATGTGCGTATCGGTTGGCTCCCGACTTGTGCATCCAACATTTACATGTTTTGTACTTCAGGTGATTTTGTTAACTTGCCTTGGTAGAGGGTTTCATCTATAGATCCTATGATATTTTTTTACCTGTCATGCTTTTGGTTTTGAAGAGAGCTTGCTAATTTAACTTTTGCCTTGCAATTTACTTTAATGGAATGAAAACTTGGAAGTATGTTATGTTACTGATAAAAGTAATTATTTATTTTAAACTGTTTGATATGCTCTCGATATGAGAGTTAAAGCTAGGATAGGAGTGTGATACGGTGGAGATAACTGTTTTGAATTTCTTGTTATATGTACTCTGTTACAACTCTATTTTGTTTTCAACAACAATAACATATTACACCTTTAGGGTTTTCTCATGGTCTTTAGGACTATGTATTTATTAATGCTATTTGGGTTTGTTTAACATTGAGCTGTTTGGTCACCGTCTTGTAAATTGTTCAAGGCAAATCAAGTCTGTAATGTTTGATTTTAAACAATCAGTTTCAGCATGTCTTTCATCTGAACTAGTTTCTGAAAAGCAATATGTTTTTCAAATCTCTCTCTCTCTCTTTTTTTTTTTTTTATCGTGGAGGCATATTTTCACTTGATCTTAAACATATTGTGTTGTTTTCCTTTTCTGGCATATTTTCTTTTTTGTTTGTGATTATTCCACTTGGGTTTAATGGTTTAGGTGTTGCCTTTATTGGAAATGTATTCACTTACTCTTCCTTTTTTGTCTAAATCCCTACAATTAGATTCTTGCTTCAAATGCAATTCTCTTGCTTTTAGGGAATGCTTAATTTGTATCGTATGAGTAGATGTCCTTAAATATTGGCATTCTATTCACTTGCTTTTCTTTGTTGGACTAAATCTCAACAATCAGATTCTTGGTCCAAGTATCATCTGCTCATCACAAAAGATTATTTGATTCTATATTCTTCATTGCACTAAAGTTATGTGTTTCCACCAATAGGGTTTAGGAAACATTGATCAATTATTCTTTGTAACCCTATATAAGGTTTTTTAAGTGTAGGATACCAATAGATTCTTAGTAACTTTCTTTATGCCTTAATAATAAAATGATTCTACATGATCATAATCTAAAACCTGTAATTTGTATTTGTTGAGACGTTCTTTTTCTCTTATTTATTTATTTATTTTTTTCTATTTGTTAGTTTGTTTGTAAAAAACCTATTCTTATTTGTGATTTCTGAGATTATTTCCAAGGTTTGATCGAATGCATTTAGGATTCGTTGTTGTCATGGTATTGTTGCACATGGGATGTGCCCATTGAATATCCTGTTGGAGCCATTCCCTGTCAGGAATTCCATCTGTGTCACCACCTCACTTTCTTGTTTGATTTCCGGGGCTATTTGCTTTTGGGGATTTAATTTTGAGATTAATATAATGACGTTGCCACAGATATAAGTTCTTGAAACTGATGCAGGATGATTGTTTTCGGGTTCTGCAACATTTTTTCTCGTTTAATTTGATAGGGTTTTGAATTTTCAAGGTTTTTGGCCTTCTTTTAGGTTTGACAACTGGTGTAGCTGTTCGATCGTGGTTGGTTACGTTATGTCAGATCGGATCACTGGAATTTGACAATTGCTTATGAGTTCGATGGATTTAGGGTTTATCTGGTTGGAAACTCACTTTGGAATCTTCTTGATGCATTGATAAGTGTTAGCGGGATTTTATTTAATTGATTGCTATATTTATTTCAGGGAAGGATGTCTAGACTTTGTGCAACATGAGCGAACTGATTAGTTTCATTTGTCTATTCATTTTACTTTGGCCTTTATCGATGTCTCAATTCGGTTGATTACCGAAGTATTGATTTTAGGATTCAGAAGGCTGTCTGGATCAGGAGTTCGATGATAACCCTAGTTTTCAGGAGTTGGTGGCAATCCTAGTTTCCTTGAGGTGTTGGTTCTCTTGTTACCTGTTCTCTGATTATATGGCTGTCATTAGTATAGCATGTAATCTAATTAAACGGCGAACGAAGGTGCGGATTTGTTACGCAGATTGGATTTAGTTTTTCCTTCCCGATTCTCTTTTTAGTTTGTTGAAGCTTTTTAGAGTCATTATCTTGTTGACTCTGGATATTATCGCATGAATCTTTACTGTGTTTTATCTCAGCATTGCTGGTTTTGGGGCAACAAAGATTGTTGGTAGTCTATTGAAGAATCGGATTTTTTAATACGGATCTCTGGTGTTCCAATGGAAACAAAGTTTAGTTTTCTCTTACGTTCATTCAATATGAGAAAGATGTGTCTTTGAAAAAGGTCCTGCCTTGATAGTTACCATCTCCCTTATTTTTATTCATGTAATGTGGTTTCTCCCTCTGCCGTATTTGTTATTGAGATTCATGTGATGGGCGCTTGAGCTATTATGATACTTGTCATCCTCTAATTCATTTAACGGAAAAACGTTTTTCCCGTTCAAGTGCTGCTGTGAAGTACATGTGGCTATTGCACATGTCTGCTTGCATTCTGTTTTGCACCCTGTCCATGTGCTGCTGTGTTGGTCTGCCCAATCTGCTAATTGCTGTGGTGTGCTGGTGCCTGGGCTGCACCTCAGAGGCTCAGACACGTGCAGCTGTGTTGCAACACTGTGCTGTGTTATGTCTCATGCAAGTAAGGTTTAAATTATCAATTGGTTTCTATCTGAATCAGTCTTAGACATTGGGTGGAATCAAGGGATGATTTATGTATTGATCGATATGTATTGTTGTAGGTCTTGGATTGGTTTAGTCCGCTACGGATTGGCTGATCCATATTGGTACTTGACGATACTTTAAGTCGTGCATGCAAGTCATTACTGTTTGCTGGACTGTATCTTGTCTAATTACTGTTTTATGCTGGCCTGTGCGTCGTATTGGCACTGTTATGATTACAAAGAGAACTGATTTGTTTTATAATCTTCCACGCTCATAAGGAGGCCATGTGATGAGATGGCTCTACAGACCATTGATATGTTTTCTGCTCAGTTATGTACGTGATACTCTTGTTAGGTGCGTATCGGTGAGCTCCGTATTTGTGCATCCAACGTTTACATGTCTTGTACTTCAGGTGATTTTGTTAACTTGCCTTGGTAGAGGGTTTAATCTATAGATCCTATGAGTATTTTTTTACCCGTCATGCTTTTGGTTTTGAAGAGAGCTTGCTAATTTAACTTTTGCCTTGCAATTTGCTGCAATGTAGTGAAAACCTGGAAGTATGTTATGCTACTGATTAAAAGTAATGTTTTATTTTTTCTGTATTCTATTTAAATTGTTTGATTTGCTTTCGATATGAGAGTAAAAGCTAGGATAGGAGTATGTTATATGGTGGAATTAACGGTTTGACTATCATGTTTCTGTAGTCTGTTTCAACTCCATTTTCTTTTCAACAACAATAACATGTTACACCTTTAAGGTTTTTCCAAGGTCTTTTGTACTCTTTATGTATTTATTAATGTTATTTTGCTTTGTTTTACATTGAGCTGTTTGGTCAGTCTTGTAAATGTTTCATGGCAAATTAAGTCTGTAATGTTTGATTTGAAACAATCAGTTTCAGCATGTATTTCATCTGAACTATTTTCTGAAATGGGGTACATTGTTCACATCTCATTTTTTTTAGGCATATTTTCACTTAATCTTAAACATATCATGTTGTTTTTCTTTTCTGCCATATTTTCTTTTTTATTTGTGATTATACTGCTTAGGTTTAAAAGTTTAGGTATTTCCCTTATTGGAAATCTATTCACTTACTTTTCCTTGTTTGACTAAATCCCTACAATTAGATTCCTGCTTCTATTACAATTGGACACTTGTCATCACCAAGCACATTTTTTTTTATCGAATCCCAGTTCGATTGGAATAGATTCTTTTTATTCTGTTACTTTTTTCTCCTGCTTTTAGAGAATGCTTAATTCGCGTGAGTAGGTTTCCTTAAATATTGGCATTCTATTCACTTACTATTCCTTGTTGGACTAAATTTATGTGTTTATTCCAATAGGAATTAATAAGCATTTTCCAATTATTCAGTGTAACCCTGTATAAGGTTTTTTTAGTATAAAATACCAATAGATTTTTATAACTTTATTTATCCCTTATAATAATATAATAAAACGATTCTACAGGATCATACTCTAAAACCTGTAATTCGTATTTATTTAGACGTTCTTTTTTTCTTATTTATTTATTTTTGTTAGCTTGCTAGTAAAAAACCTATTCGTATTTGTGATTTCTGAGATTATTTCTAGCATTTTATCGAATGCATTTAAGGTTTGTTGTTCTCATGATTTTGATGTGCATGGGATGTCCTTTTGAATGTCTTGTTGGAGCCATTTCCTGTCTGGATTTCCATCTAGGTCATCACCTTACTTTCTTATTTGATTTCTGGAACTATTCGCTTTCAGGGATGTGCCATTTGGTGTTCTTGTAGGTTTGACAACTGGTGTAGCTTTTTGGTCGGGGTTGGTTACTTTATGTCAGATCGGATCACTGGAACTTGACAATTACTCATGAGTTGAAAACTCACTTTGGATCTTCCTGATGCATTGATAAGTGTTAGCAGGATTTTATTTAATTGATTGCTATATCTATTTCAGGGAAGAATGTCTAGTATTTGGGTAACATGAGCAAACCGATGAGTTTCATTTCACTTTACCTTTATCTATGTCTCAATTTGGTTGATTTTCAAAGTTTTGATTTCAGGATGCAGAAGGTTGTCTGGATCAGGGGTTTGATGACAACCCTAGTTTTCTTGAGTTTGATGGCAACCCTCGTTTCCATGAGGTGTTGGTTCCCTTTTTGGCTGTTCTCTTATTATATGGCTGTCGTGAGTATAGCATGTAGCCCAATTAATAGGGGAACTAAGGTGCAGAGTTGTCTCACAGATTAGATTGGATTTAGTTTCTCATTCCCCAATCTCTTTTTAGTTGGTTGAAGCTTTTTAGAGTCATTATCTTGTTGACTGTGGATATTATCACATGATTCTTTACTGTGTTTTATTTCAGCATTGCTGGTTTTGTGTCAACAAAGATTGTTGGTATTCTATTGAAGAATCGGATATTTTGAATACTGATCTTTGGTGTTCCAATGGAAACAAAGTTTAGTTTTTTCTACGTTCATTCAATATGAGAAAGACGTATCTTTGAAGAGCGTTCTGCTTTCATAACTTCCTTCTCCCTTATTATTTAGTCGTGTAATGGGGTTTTCACTCTCCCTTATTTGTTATTGATTCATGTGATGGACACTTGAACTATTAAGGTTCTTGTCATTCTATCATTCAATGAATGAATTTTTTTTTTCTCTTTCATGTGCTGCTGTGAAGTACATATGACTAATGCACATGTCTGCTTGCATCCTGTTTTGCACCCTGTCCATGTGTGCTGTGTTGGTCTGGCCAATCTGCTAGTTGCTGTGGTGTGCTAGGACCTGGGCTACACCTCCGGCACGTGTAGCTGTGTTGCAACACTGCTTTGTTATGCCTCCTGCAAGTAGGGTTTAAATTATCGATATTGTTTGATTCGGCTGGTCCATATTGGCTTCTATCTGTATCAGTCTAAGACATTGGGTGGAATCATACGATGTTTCAAGTATTGATCAATATGTATCGTTGTAGGTCTTGGATCGATTTTGTCCGCTACGGATTGGCTGATCCATATTGGTACCTGACGATACTTTAAGTCGTGCATGCAAGTCATTACTGTCTGGATCAGGAGTTCGATGACAACCCTAGTTTTCAGGAGTTCAATGGCAACCTAGTTTCATTAGGTGTTGGTTCCCTTGTTGGCTGTTCTCTGATTATGTTGCTATCTTGAGTATAGCATGTAGCCTAATTAAATGGGGAACTAAGGTGCGGAGTTGTGTCTCAGATTGGATTTAGTTTTTCATTCCTGATTACCTTTTTAGTTGGTTGAAGCTTTTTAGAGTCATTATCTTGTTGACTGTACATATTATCGCTTGAATCTTTACCGTGTTTAATCTCAGCATTGCTGGTTTTGGGGCAACAAAGATTGTTGGTAGTGTATTGAAGAATCTGATATTTTGAATGCGGATCTCTTGTGTTCCAATGGAAACCAAGTTTATTTTTGTCTACGTTCATTCAATACGAGAAAGATGTGTCTTTGAAAAACTTTCTTCCTTCTCCCATATTATTTATTCATGTAGTTGGGTTTTCCCTCTTCCTTATTTGTTATCGATCCATGTGATGGGCATTTGAGCTTTTGGGATATTTATTATCCTATTATTCATTGATGGAGAAACGTTTTTCCTGTTCAAGTGCTCTTGTGAAGTACATATGATTAATGCACATGGCTGTTTGCATTCTGTTTTACACCCTGTCCATGTGCTGCTGTGTTGGTCTGCCCAATGTGCT
>JAUPMG010187392.1:0-10261 GCA_031762675.1 Pachysandra terminalis
TTATTAATATCAAGTTTAAACAGACCATCAGAAATAAATCCCCTACCATATAAAACTGACTCTAAAGAAATGGAGACTCAGTCTCTACTGAAAATGATAGAAAAACCTAGTCTAAGTAACTGTCCCCTTTTATATGATATGCAAGGTTTTAAATTTCTCCGGCATCGGTTAAACGAAGGACCAAGAAAATTTAGAATCAATTTATTTTAATTCGGATTAAACTGACCCCTTTTATATGACATGCAAGGTTTTAAATTTCAAAATATCAACATTTTCTATTTTGCGACACGGTGATATTTCCCCATTTTAGGGAAATTTGGCAAAATATCGGTGAAATTTTGCCAGGCCTCCTAGTGAAATCACAAGCGAAATCGAAATTTAAAACCTTGATGAGATGTTACAGTATTGTGACATTTAATTCAGTTATTTGCATGCTTATATGAGATTAACATGTGAATAAAATCCTAGTTGAGATTATATTTCCTAGATGGGTTTTGCATATTAGTTTTTTATTTATTAGATAAAAAATACACTAGACCATAGGTCGTAATGCATAATCATTACCAATAGTAGTGATATGGCCACTAAGAGTATAGTAACTAACCTGTACAAGAGGATAAATAGTATGGTAAAAACTATAATATTTGGCATAGGAAAATCCAATATATCCTTGATGAGTCTGAGGCCCTAGAGACATTATCACATAGCCTAGCCTATCCGAAGGAGGGGATCACTGCCCAACATTGTAGAGATATGGAGGCCTATTAGGCTTGCGCCAAGAAGGATCGTTGTGTGCGCTTTACTATGTTGAGTAGCATGCACAATGATCTTATTGGCAAATTCGAGGCCTATAAGACTGCACTTGAGATGTGGAACGCACTGAAACTTGCGTTCATTGGTACGTTGGCTACCAAATTGCGTGCAATGACAATGAAATTTGAGTCCTACAAGATGACTCGCAGGGTGAGCATAGTTAAGCATCTTAGGAACATGTGTCTATGATACGCAATCTAAAAGCCGTTGGGAATAGTCTGACTAGTGAGCAGTAGATTCTCGCTGTTCTGGGATCCCTACCTGACTTATGGGAGCACATGAAGCTCACCATAGCGCACAATGAGAACCTTAAAATGTTCACCGATTTAGCGCGTGATCTTGAGCTCGTGGCAAAGCATTAAACCGCAAGGTCTAACAACACTGCCCTTAGCCGAACTAGCGAAACGCAAGACATCTGTGCAACCATACATTGAGATCATCATTGTTTTGGGGTGCTAATTATTTTCTTTCAATACCTAAACAATGATGGATCGAAGAGATAAAGGGTAGGTTTTAATCGGATTAAGAATTAGATTTAAAAACCCAGATTTGCGGGCTTTGGTTAGCCGAATTAGACTCTTCGGTTAACTAAAGCAGTCGTTCAGCAAACCAAAGACTAGCCGAGCTAGCCTTCGATCAGCGAAGGGGATCCTCAGTCGATCGAAGGGGCGTCGGTTAACCGAAGAGTCTGTTTGGTTAACCGAACAGTTCAGAACAGAGAACAGACATAGGTTTCTGTAATTGTAACCGAAGAGGCCTCGGTCGGTCGAAGGACCAACCGAAGCCCTCCTCAGTTGATCGAAGGAATCCCTCAGTTAACTGAGGAACGATAAACAACACAGACCTAAGTTGCTGTAATTCAAGCCGAAGAGGCTTCAGTCGGTCGAAACACCAAACGAAGCCCTCCTCGGTTAACCGAAGGACCAATAAATTTAGATTGAGGTTCCTCAATATACCTCAGTCCAACAAAGACAAATCACAGTGGCTCTGATACCAATGAAGGTTGTAGACGAACCGGATCACGTACATCGATGCACACAAACCCCTGATCTGCAGTGGAAGATCTCTATTGAACCGGAAAACGTCCTAAGTTGGTATATGTGATTACTAGAACCACACACAGTAGTCCACACTCAGTATGGAAATCTAGCAGCAATCCAGATCTCTAATGGAGGGAGGGAGGGAGGAGACTCAACTCCTAATGTGACTCCATCTCCTAACTAATAGGAGAGAGTCTCCCACACTTTAAACAAGTATGGACTCCCCAATAAGTGGGGAACCAGATCGGCCCAACTCGAGTGGGTCAACCCATATAATAAATCCAACAAAAACTGTTAATCATTTTTATTAGTTCATGTGGTCCTTTCATTTTGGAGGTGTGGTGCTTTGTCTTTGACAAGCTAGGAGTGAACTGGGTGATGCCTAGCAGCTTTTACACCATCCTTGAATCATGGAATTACCTTCTAACAATTAGAGGAGGCAGATGATGTGGTGTTTTCCCCTCTTTGCACTACATTTGATCATTTGGAAGAGGAGAAAAAGCCATTTTTAAGGAGAGAAGCAACGAAGGCATACTTGTGGTAAAAGTTGATTTTTTGTATTTTATATCACTGGATTTCCTTATTGGCAGACTTTCGTGGGCTAGGTTATGAGGACTTTAGAGCATATTGGGATGAACTCTCTCTTGATGGTTTGTTGCATGCTTTGTGCTTGATTTTTGTACATCATTCATGGACTTGGTTCTGGGTTTCATTTGTAATAAAGTTTCTTTATCTATTGTCATAAAACATGGAACTCTAATATTTTTTGATCAGTAAAAGTATCGTGTATTGATAATGAAAAAACTGTACAGAAAGTAGCATGGAACTCTAATATTAAAAAGAACGAAAGAGGTGGGTGGAGAATGGTGGAGAAGACATGGGGAGAAGTCAGATCTTACTTCTGGTTGACTTTTCTATTTATATTCTTTCTTTCTTTCATTTGGTAGAGGCAGTGCTTTATATACGTGAGATTTGAGTGAAACAATTTGTAGGGAAACAGGATTAATACAATGTGTTCCAGATTTGAGTGATACAATTGGGGTTGGTTTGGAATCTCTCATTCTGCAGAGATCTGCGAGTTGCAGAATTAGTTGATCTTGGGGCCCTTCTTGTTGATCTGGGGGAGGTCTTTATTGATTCCACGCATAGGGACCGTCGGATTTGGAATCCTTGTAGTAGCAATGTCTTTTCTGTGAATTCCTTTTTGTCTGTCATCCGATCTCAGGTTATCCAAGTCTCCTTTCCCTTTCGTCGTGTCTGGTTACCTTTCATTCCCCCCAGAGTTAAGGCATTTATTTGGACCGCGATTCTCTATAAGATCAATACATGTGATTTGCTTCAGAGAAGGTGGCCGTCTCGGATGCTTTCACCTCATATGTGTTGTATGTGTAAGGAGGTAAGGGAATCAGTTGACCATCTTTTTCTTCACTGTTCTGTGGCTAGAGAGGTTTGGGCTTCTTTCTTGTGTCGGCTTGGTGTAGGGTGGGTGATACCTGAGGAGATTGGTGAGTGTTTGATACAGTGGAGGTTTCTTGGGCTAGGTGTGAGAGGCAGATTGATGTACTTGGGTGTATGGCACGCAATACTCTGGGTTTTGTGGGGGGAGAGGAACATGAGAGTGTTTGAGGACAGAGCCAGATCGACCAGGTTGATTATTGACTCTATTTTACTTTTGGTTTGCTCATGGATGGTAATTCTTCCTGCTTTTAGAGGGTTCTTCATGACTGATATCCTGGCTGGATGGTTGGAGGTGGCTCGTTCATCTCCACCCATGGCATGACGGAGAGAGTAGGTGTAGATGGAGTACTGGGTGCCAAATTCTTCGTTTTCACTGTTGTCCCTATCTTTTAGGACAGGGCTTTGGTTTTTGTTTTTGTTTTTTGCTTTTTCATTTTTTGTATGCTTTTTTGGGTTTTGGTGCTCGTCTTGTGCGCCCCTCGTTTTTGTATGTTCATACTCTTTGATCTTTAATGAAATTGTTGTTAATTATCAAAAAAAAAAAAAAAAAAGTCTGTTATACTCTGGATTCTTTAATAGATGCTTTAATAATTTAACACTTTGTTTTGGCACCACCAAAACTAGTGTAGTTCTTAAAGCCTTAAATAGTGATCTTTATTTGGCGATCCAGGTTTATCTTGTTCTTCACATGCCTTCTTCAATCTCTTCTTGTATAAGTTTTCATAGGAACCAACTTGTGAAGTTGATCTATCATCTGTCAGCTTCAAAGGCTTCAATAGTATTTGGAATTGATTACTAAAGTGAGTGAGGGTTTTTTTTTTTTAATAAGTTATTCAATTTTGGCTTAAAACAGGTATTTGGTTCTATCTCCTTCAAAAAGATTTGATTGAATCGAATCCGGGTTTTTCAATTTTGAATGAAATGATGTAAACTTTGTTTGTCATTCTTGTAGAAATGATTCTCAAAATGTGGTAATAAACTTGCACTACAAGCTGTCAAGTGGTGATGTTATTACTCTAGAATTATCATCCTGATTTTTTTGGCATCAGAGATAGATGTATCTGGTGAAGCCTCCCCATTGCTATAATCTGGTTATCTGGGAAGAGAGGAACAGAAGGATTGTTGAGGACTAACGAGATGCTGAAGTTTATTTACAGATAGGTTTAGAGCTATGACCTCATTTTGGGTGTCTACGTCTTTGGAGTTCCAGAGTTCCCTTGAGGACATTCTTAGGGATTTGAAAGAAGTCTCTAATCCCATTCCAGATAGGAGATATCAGCCTGCTTTTGTAGCCCATTGCTTTCAACTTTTGCGAAGATCAATTTTGATGGCTGCTTTCCTGGGGATTCAGGACCTTTAATCTTTGGGGTTCTGACCACAAATTGTTAAGGCTTATTTTTTTCATGTCTACTACAGGCTGGCTACCAAAGGATACTCATATAGCAGTGAGTTGTTAGCTTTACTGTGGGGTCTTAATTAAAGAGGCATGGGACTCCTTGACTGTTGTTACTTGGGGAAGGCGGATCCTGGAGGCCCCTGGTGATGAGGCATTAACTTATGAGGTTGGTGATCTTGCCATCCGGATGAATGTTATGTTCTCTTGGGTTCTTAGATCTGCCAACTCTGAGGCCGATGATGTAGCAAAATAGGGGTCAACTACCTGTGGTTTTCTGGCTGATTCCTACATTTCTGTCAAGTTTCTCTCTTTTTAATAGCCTTTGTTATTCTTGTTGCATATTTTGTATTTTCTGTTTTCTTTGCTAAAATCTTCTTATTTTCATATTAAAACAACGATGCCTTATTTCAACTAGTTGGAGTCTGCAACAGAATCCTGTTCCACCATTCCTATCTTCCGAAAACCATATTTCAGTTGGAAAAGGAAATAGCAGTTTGATTATCAAAAGGAAAGATTCCTGGAAGGATGAAAACTTCCCTGACCAGATATAGAGGTAGATGATCCATATGCATGAGTGAAAAACAATTTAGACCTGATTTGTATTCAAGGGAAGTAAATTTGGAAGATGTACCAGTCAAATGCTTAGAAACTCTCGAGTCTACTGCCTATGGAGGGAACTTCTGAGATGCTAATAAAACATTATTACCTGAATGAGCCAAACTAGCAGTTTATGTGGATGTCGGTATAAATTTGTTGAGTTTTGGCAGCAGATTATTGTATCCCTTGTGAGAGAATACCACAAAACTATCACTACTTGAAGTAGACTGATTTTGAATGTATTAGATTCCCGTAGGGTGAGCATCGAAAACAGGATTATAGGTCTCTTGGTTTGTCCATGCTGGTTTTCCAAACTTATATTCCAGTACTTGTCAGAGATAGATGCGATTTCTATGCCCATAGCTGGCATTTCTGAACCCATTGGCCTCTATTACAGTATTCCCTTGCATCATGTTTTTGACACACAGTGGAACTTTGACCATGTGAGAGAACAGCTTATGGAAAAGCTTTCCTCTTCTTTTGTTGGAACTATGTATTGCTTATTCTTTTTCATTTTGTAACTAGTTGGAAAGCTGTTTAGGAAACCGTGAACTATGTATTGCTTATTCTTTTATTTTGTACAGGAAAATCTTTCCTTGGTCTCTCTTCCTCCTTGCACATATTGATTAAGGTTTTACATTACTCATTAAGAATTAGAAAGAAAAATAACAGAGAAGAAAGATCAGCTTATGCTTAGAGAGTTGTGGTCTATAGACATCGGATTTGGTGGATTTTCGAGTCATAAGCACCTGTGTCTTTTTATGCATGCACGTTCATGCTCATCCACATTCTACGAACATGTCAGACATGTACTTTTCGCTATTATGTTGTGTTGTGTCTCCGCAAAAATACTCTAGGGAACATGCATTTTACTTCTTTTTGTAATTATTTTTCTTTTTATTCCTAGATATGGTTTAACATTGTAAAGCAATATAAACATTTACATGTCATATTGCTTGCAGTTGGCTAATTCATCTATGGAATACAATCCCGTTTATGACGCAGATAGAGGTTTTAAAGTAATGCCATCATCATTCCATGACATCAGCAACGTTGAATTTCAGGACAACTGGGGTCGGGTTTGGTACAACTTCTTTGTGTGATGTTAGAATGAAATTGTGTCCATTTTAAGTGTACATGAACATAAAAATCTAACCCATCTGGATTTGTCAAACAGGGTAGACCTTGGAACATCTGATTTCTTCGCCATTGATGTACTTCTCAATTGCCTGACTGTATTGAGCTCAGAGTAAGTCTAATCCAAGTCACGTGGAAAAACAGGAAGGAAAAATTCTATCATGTGGTTGTAGGAATCAACTTTATTCAGCTTGATTGCCAGTAGTGTTCTAAATGTCGGCGACATGTCGCCATTTTGGACATGGGGGACAGAAGACATCAAGGGAAATCGTTTTGTCGATTTTTCCTGATGTAGGCGACATGGGGAAAAAATTTCAATTTTTTTCGATATTTCCCCCATGTTTCTCAACATGGGAGACATGGGAGAAAATTTCAATTTTTTTTGAAACCTTAGTTTTCCCATGTTGGTGACATGTCGCCTGAGCCACCTGGCGACGTGCCAGGCAACATTGACATTGCGAACCTTGATTGCCAGTAGTTTAAAACTTGTGACAAGAAATTATCCTTGGTTGTGAGTCCTAAAACTTTTGACATTTGCTTTGTGGCAGATATTTAGGCATTCAACAGGTGGTTTTTGGTGGTCGCCGCATGGGTGACTGGGAAGAAGGGATGGCAAGTCCTGAATATGGATATAAGTACTTCAAGATCTGAAGTGAGATTGATGTGGAATTTATATCTTCTGCACTGTCCTTCATTACAGCCATTATTTGTAGATGAGGACTACATGCACTTGAAAGATCACTGCCTGAACACAGATGAAGTTGTGGACGTTCAACCCTTGTTTTACAAGCAGTGAAGCCAGTAGGGTTCAGAGAGCTGTTTTTTTAACAAATTGGTCTGATTATGTGGCACGAGCCTGATAATCCTTTAGCAAGACCTACCTCTTGTAATTTTGCTTCTTTTTTCCTTTGTTGCAGCATGGTTTACCAATGTTGAGAAGACCTTGTAATTATGGTTCTTTTTTCTTTGTTGCAGCATGGTTTACCAATGTTGAGAAGACCTTGTAATTATGGTTCTTTTTTCCTTTGTTGCAGCATGGTTTAGGCTACTGGCCCGGCTTATGCTTTTGGATAAGCACTCACTAGCAGCCAGCCCGTACGGGCACACAAAGTAAGCTGATAATTAAATAAATTATTAACAAAAGAAAAAATAAATAAATAAATTATTAAAAAAAAAAAATCGATAACACAAATTGTCAAGGTTAGGATCACCACTTTTGTTACAAACGTGGCAAAAAGGGTTATATACCTTAAGTAGCAAAAAGGGTCCAATTCTAGGTACGTAAACACCAACGTCAAACTCAAATTTTACATATCCTTTAAATAGACAATTAGACCGTTCTAATGTTATACCAGAAATCATACTATAGAATTTAGGGGTGCAATCGGTTCGGTTTGGTTGGGGTTGATATCAACCCAGGGCCAAACCAACATTGGTGAAGATTAACCCTAAACTGATTTGAACCAAATTGAGAACAGAGCTTCCCAACCCAAAAATCAAACCAAATTGAAATGAGAAACCCTAAACCCAAACCAACCCATCCCAAATTGCAGTTTTGGTTCAGTTTGTGTTGGGTTAATATAAGAATTACATTATATATAAAATATCATGTTCTATATACCATACATAATTTATAATACATATATGGACTACAATTTGGTTTAAATCGGTTCGGTTTAGATTATATACATTAGAATTCGAGTTTCGGTTCGGTTTAACCTAGGCTTCAACCCAAAACCAAACCGATATAATTCAGTTTTATAATTTCAAAACCAAAACTGAACCGAATATTTGAAAACCCAACTCAATCCGAACCAAAGTCAGTTTGGGTCAGATCAGTTTCAAGTCAATCCAAAACTAAAATATCTAATTCGGTCTGATAAACCTAATCAAATGTCTATAAACTCAATCCAAATCGAATTGAAGTCGATTTGAATCTGTCAGTTTTTGGGTCAAACCACCCAAGTTGCACCCCTAGGTAATCTGATCTATTTTATAAACCTAACCAAATGTCTAAAAACCCAATCCAAACCGAAATTTACTAATATATTTTAAATCAGTTTGGTTCGAGTCGTTTTAGAAGTTTATATACTAAATTTCGAGTTTAGGTTCGGCTCAGTTTAATCAAGACATCAATTCAAAACCAAACTGATCTAATGTGGTTTTACATACCTAACCAAATGTCTAGAAATCCAATCCAAACCGAATCAAAGTCGATTTGGGTCGGTTGATTTTCGGGTTGAACCACCCAAGTTGCACCCCTCACCCCTACGTGATCCGGTCGGTTTTATAAACCTAACCAAATGTCTAGACACCCAATCCAAATTGAACCAAAGTCGATTTGGATCGGTCGATTTTTGAGTTGAACCACCTAAGTTGAACCATAATCCAGTTAACACAATTTTGTTTTAAGAAATACGTTATATATAGATAAGATAATATAATATAATGTAATTCTTAAAACAAAATCGTGTTAACCATATACATATATGTAGAGACTATAATTTGGTTTAAATCAGTTTGGTTCGCTTCAGTTTAGAAGTTCATGTACTAAAATTGGGGTTTAATGTAAGTTATGTTTGGTTCAATTGAGACATTAATCCAAAACCAAACCGATCTAATTTGTTTTATAAACCTAATCAAAAGAAACCCAATTCAAATCGAATTGAAATCGATTTGGGTTGGTCGATTTTAGGGTTGAATCATCCAAGTTGCACTCGTAAGTAATCCGGTTGGGTCTATAAAGCTAATCAAATCTCTAGAAAACCAATCCAAACCGAACCAAAATCAATTTGATTCAGTCAGTTTTCGGGTTGAGCCACCCATGTTATTTCCATAGATAAACTGTCCTTTTGCCAAAAATATAGTAAAACGTTGCACCACTATTTTGCTAATAAAAGGTTTGTATTTAAGAAAAAAAAAATATGAATTTTTTAAAGGGAAAATTACGAAAATCCCCTACTTTAGGAGATTTATTGCGGAAAAGTATATTGACTAAAAGGGTATAAGTATACCAAAATAATCGCAATACGGTCCTCTGTCACATGACAGATGACGTGTCAGATTTATCCCACCTCTTTGCTTTTTAAGAAAAAAAAATAGCCTAACTACCCTAATCCCATTCTCTCTCTCTCTCTCTCTCTCTCTCTCTCTCTCTCTCTCCTTGCACACTCAGTGTGCATCCTTGCACACTCACACACTGACAGTGCATCCTTGCACAGTCAGTGTGCATCCTTCTCATTGCTTTTTCAAAAAAAACAAAAAATACCTAAACTACCCTTACCCCATTAACTCCCTCTATCTCCCTCCTTGCACACTAAGTGTGCATCCTTGTACATTGACAATGCATTACTACACACAGAAGATGCACACTGCTTGTACACACTGGGGTGTGCATCATTGTACAATGGGGTGTGCATCCTTGCACACTAGGGTGTGCATCCTTATACACAATGGAGTGTGTATCCTTGAACACTGGGGTGTGCATCCTTGTACACATTGGAGTGTGCATCCTTGCACACTAGGGTGTGCATCCTTGTACACATTGGGGTGTGCACATTGGGGTGCGCATCCTTGCACACTGGGATGTGCATCCTTGAACAGATTGGAGTGTGCATCTTTGCACACTGATGTGTGCATCCTTGTACACATTGGGGTGTGCATCCTTGCACACTGGGATGTGCATCCTTGCACACTGGGGTGTGCATCCTTGTGCACACTGGAGTGTGCATCCTTGCACACTGAGGTGTGCATCCTTGTACACATTGGGGTGTGCATCGTTGCACACTCAAATGTGTACAAAGATGCACATCCCAATGTG
>JAUPMG010187402.1:0-10260 GCA_031762675.1 Pachysandra terminalis
GGATGTGTGAAAGGGTTGAAAGCTCGCGGTGGTATGACAGTCAGCATATGCTGGAAGGAAGGTGATCTTCACGAAGTCGGTCTTTGTTCGAAGGACCAGAATTCTCTAAGAAGGTTACATTATAATGGAATTATTATTACGGCGAAACTGTCTTTGGGCAGTGTTTACACGTTCAACAGGCAGCTAGAATGCGTGAAGACGAATTCTCTTTCAGAAGCGGGTTTCCTTTAAGATCTGAGATCAAATGAATATCAGGATGAGCCATTCCATTTGCTAATAAATCTGTCAAAAATCTTCTTCTTCAAATTTTGTTTTTTCCTATCTTTTCTCTCCATCCATTTTTGTGTCAAAGCTTTCACCTTTGATTAAGAGAAGCTGGAAAGGTGACTGAGGCTGACTGGGGCAACTTCTTTGACACTTGATCTCAAGTCTACCTTTGGAGAGGAATGTACCTATGGGCTTCTTTTATTAATTTATTTTTATTTTTTTTGGTAAAGAGGACATTGGTTTCAACGTCAACATTTACCTGATCACTGAATATTCAGTTATATATATAACACGTATTATAAACTATAATTTGGTCTAAATCGGTTCGGTTTGGTGTAGAATTACATACACTAGAGTTTGGGTTTTGATTCGGTTTGCTTTGGTTTGATTTGGTTTAACCCACACTTCAACTTAGATCCAAATGGGGCCTTAAAAGTCTTTAACCCTGGACGGTACGGTAGTTTCCAGAACCCCCAATATCTGCCTTTCTGTGTCTCCAGTTCTCCGTTCTCTCATAGACACCTAGTGAAAGAGAAAGAGAAGCAGCAATGGCTTGGCGTTCAGGATCGCTTTCGAGGTCTTTGCTATCCACAACAAGAGCTTCATTTCGGTCATCACCACCGCTTCACCGCCTTCGTCCACCACCACTCGCTGCTCCTCGCCTTCAACCCGGCCGCTTCTCCTTGGCTAATCCTCGGTATCAAGACAACCTCAACTTTTTGTTTTCTAGGGTTTCGGTGTCGAATGCTTCGCATTTTCCTTATTGTTACTGTTCCTAATCTGAATTTTACAGGACCATGGGAGAGTTAGGATGCTCGCAATCGTTTCTGCCGCTTCACACCGTGATTGCTTCCACTCGCCTTACATCGCATATGGCAGTCGACTCGCGAGCTTGTTGTGAGCTGACTCAGGGTACCTTCTGCCGTACTTGTCAAGATCGCTAGTAGTATCGTTTTGACTTGTGAATCTTACTGTTTCTAGTGCTAGTTGTACATGTAGTCATTTAGGGTTATTAGCTTTCACTTCTAATGCTCGGCTGATAAGGAAAGGAAATGAGATAGAGTGGTTTATCGGAAGGAATGGAAAAGATGGATCATGCTAAAGGCAGTCAAACATTGCAAAGCAGGAGAGAAATGCAGCATTGTAGGAATGTAGGTTCTTTTTCAGTTTGCGTTCGTTTTTTTTTTTTTTTTGAACAGAAACACGAAAAATTGCCTTTTTTGCTTTATTGAATATACTAAAAAAGAAGAAGAAGAAGATTTTCAAGTGGAAAGACGCATCTGCTAGCAATTCACTTGTGTTGAACGTGGAGGTTTATTTTACTATAGAAAATTTAGAATTTTGGAATACAAAAAATGTTGACTTATTACATGAAGAGTATAAAAACTTGGTAACTTAGAGAGTGTATTGTCTAAAAGCATCTAAAATAGTTATCTCATTGAATTAAGAGTTGAGCATATTTGAGATTATGATTATAAATATATTTCCTATACGATTCAATATGTGAGAGATTTCACTCTAATTTGATAATTTTTATTGATTGTAGAGCCTAGGATCTTATTTTCTTGAGGTTGTTTTTTAGAATATTAAAAGCATTTTATATTACTAGAGAATATTAGAATTAGAATTATTTAGCTGAATTTGTGTATGATCTTTAATTGTTATTTTAGAAGGTTCCTAGTGTTTTTTGGGCTTTCTATGTATGGTTAATGGGTTAGGACTCCTTTTGTGTGTTTTAAGATTTAAAAATAAGGATATATAAGAGTTTTATTATAGTGATAATTAAAGGTGACTAATTTTAGAGATTATTCTCCTTTCTTTGTACTGAAAAGGGATTATTAGAAATAAAAAGTAATTTTACTATCTAGAACTCTTTTTTTTTTTTTTTAAAAAGATTTGTTCTATTGACTTGGGAATCTAAAGAAGACACTTAAAAGGCTTAATTAAAATGAGGTGTTTTTGGTTTATAAAATTCGAAAAACACTTCATTGGTGTTTTTATTAGTACTATATAGATTGATTGTTATTGGTGCTTTTGTTAGTACTATATAATTTGGAAAAACTAATTTGGGTTAGACTCTACAATCCTATAAATATTTGAAGTTATGTAAGATTGGGAATTATAATTTAGGTTGGACTCAACAATCCTACAAACAACCGAAGTATATATGTTAGGCAAGTGTGAAATTTGATTCTCTGTTGGAGTCCTACCAATGCAATTCTCACTATCATCAAGGAGAGATGAGTCACGTCTCTATAAAACTATATTTTGTATTCACCTTCATTTATATTTCATTGATGTTACCTGGACCAAAACTCCTAAAGAGATACACAAATTACTAAAGGTTAGTAATATCAATTACTTATCAACTAGATTATCCTTATCAAAGAAATAACCCTTATCGACTAAATAAATGGATTGGTTGAACAATTCATTGGTATGATCTGTGCACCACCAGTCCACCCAACCAGATGTGTATAGGCCAAAATATGTTAACAAGTGGGTTGGACCTGCTGAACCATTTCACGTCAGTTTGTATGCATTTTGCGTAGATAATCATTTATTATATCTTCTGTTTACTGGTTGTATTAATTTCAAATCTGTTGCCTCTACATGTTTGACAATTAGAGAAAACTTGATCATTGTAGCATTTCGTTTTTGGGGTCTTTGAACTGATATAGAGGCCTTATATTTAATTGATTTTATGATTTGTTTTGAACAACCTAGTTTTGTTAAATTATTTTTTTCTGACTACAGAAAAGTCTGTTAGATACCCACGTCTCCCTGACTGAAATTTGTGGCTTCCTGCATATTGAATAATTTAGATGGTTCTATAGTAGGGTCCATTTCTTTCTTGTCTATCGTTTGATGTGTTTGCTGAACTATAGAGATCAGACTTTAAGACGGCTTCTCTTGATACTTATATCATTGCTATTGATTATTCTGATCTCACTTTCTATTATGAGTTGCAAGTGTATCTTGTTTATGTAAATTTGTATTAAATTGCATCTTAGATGCATTTAGCTTGTCCCTCTTTTCCAGAAAGATTTTTAATTTTATTTGTTTTCCTTTGATAGGCGGAGACTAATTTATCAATACGAGGAAAAATATATACGCAGAAACCATTATAATCATATATTATCTCTTAAGAGTCAAGGTTACTTGGTCTATTATCATTAGCATGACTCTTGCTAGATCGTCAATCTCAGATCTTCTACTTGTAGCTAAAACAAACTGGTTTAATAAGGGAAATAAAGGAATAATAAGATTTTTTTTTTCTGGTAGAAAATGTGTATCCCCCATACCTAAATGGGTGCAGCCATGAATCAGTGACTACTACTACTATGGCGACGAGTACGACTGTCACTAGTGCTACATCAACTGTTTCTACTATGATAACTACTATGCTGCCACTGCGACTGTAATCTGTTACTACTCATAATAATAAAATTGCTGCTACTACTGTTGCTACTGTTATGATAAGCATATCTGCAAGGAAGGTGTACAATGTTACCATTGTTACAAGTAGCCTGATAATCGGATCAGAAAGGTATACCCTTTAGCTATTATTTGGTATTTATGACAAGGGACAATCATATAGATAGAAGATTGTTGAGATCAAGTGTTAGGAGGTTGTGGCTGTTTTACACTTATATTGACCTCATGATCCAAAGAATTCACTGGAACTACTTATGCTGATTTTGTGAATGATTGGGACAGTATGCTCTTTTCTCTTATGTAATTTTCCTGTGTAGCTTTGGCTAGCATGCTTCAGTTCTGCTAGCCTCCTTTGAGTACTTTTTTTATACTTTGAATGCAGCTTAGCCTTTACTTTAAAAGAAAATACTTACCATAAGAAGATGCAACCTTGAAACAGTTATATGTAGAGGAGCATCACAGCATTTGCGGACCTTTAACAGTTTTTGACAAGTTTGAATGCGAAACAGGATCTCCAGTCCTAACTAATTGGGACAAGGCATTACTGTTGTTGCACAAAGGGAAGAAAAACTATTTAAGGTTTGATATCTTCCCTGACGCTCCTGTATCATATCTATATTGCAATTGGTTTCAAGGTTGCATCTTCATATGTATTCTGTTGTAGACTAGCTACAGGAAGTGTAAGAACTATGAAGTAATCAAGTGAAGAGTGCAACATACCATCGTCAATCTCAGGTGTCTTAAACTGAAGAATTTGAGTTGGATGAATGACAAATGCATGTATATAATGGTTGTCATATGGCATGATTAAATTGAATCAGTTGATGAACCTTAGGTGTGGATTTAACTCTTACTGAACAAGAAACTTTCCATTATCTAGTTCTCAGCTAAAAGTCATAAAACCTTCTTTTACTGCTTGACATTTTATGACTAATAACTGCTTATTATTAGATGGGAAAAAGAAACAATAGCTAAAAATCTAGTTGTATATCTTTTACTATGAACCTTCTCTACTTTTTGAACAACAATTTTACCACATGTTTGTTCACTGCTGGGATTGTTTTCACTCTCTCATTCTTATCTGTACATCCATTCATTGTATGGTGATTTGTATCAATTGATATGCAATCTACTATATAATTTAAATCTATCGCTCACTTCCATTAGTCCCATTGTGATTTTTTTGCCTACATACATCCGCAAAGTAGAACATCAAGTTTCTTTCTGAATCACAACAGTGCATTAATAATTATTTTGATTTATTTATATTTGATGTATTTGAGGGTGGTTACAATCTCTTCTTTTTAAGCTTTTAGTTTCTTTCTGCCAAAGTTCGTCTCTGTAACTTAACATAATTTTCAATTGCCTACATCATCTCATTTCTGTACACAAATTACCATTGTCAAAAACATGTCTTCTCCTTGAGCAGGTTTTAAATTGAGTACAAGAGTCACATCTAAGTTGTTTCCAACAAATTGGCATATACATAAATTTATCTGAATCGGGTTGGATAAACTGTAGTTTTGAATAATTTAGACTTGTGTTGCATGGAACTCCTTACTGATATATAGATATTGCACTTGTGTGTCGCAGCTACATGATCAGCTTCTTTGATCAGCACAGCAAGTGCTAAAGAGTGGAGACAGTTTTAGAGAGGAGATATATATACCATGAGCCTTTTGTTTTTATTTTGTTGAAGAAGCTGAAGAAACTAGTAAGACTTACACTTAGTCTTGGGGCCCTCTTTTGGTTTGCTAGGTTGAGATGTTCTATGTGCTTTACTTTGTAGTGACATGGTCAACGAATATTGTATTAAGATTTAAGACCCAGGTTTGGTTTCCGTCTGTGATGCAGGATTTTGTGGCAGATTTACTGGTAAATGAGATTATCTATAATATGGCAGACAAACTGAGTTAAAAACGCAGTGTGATGGGTAGGGTAGGGATTTGGAGGATTCCTTCCGCTGACTAGCACTGATGAAGGCATACTCTTGGTTGAATTATTTTTGCTATTGATAGCAAACCGCCATAAGCGAATAAAGATTAGTTGTTTCTTAACAAAATGGCGAAATAATAACAAGCTTTCTAATTCGATTTTGCGCCAAAAACACAATTTTTGTTGGGTATAAGGACAGGCCCTAATGTTCTTCGTTTTGGCTTGTGCTTCTACAATTTGAGTAAGGATCCGGATTCTCTGAAGTTACAATAAGTTGATTTGAAACCAATCAGATTCTGCCACGTGGGATAAAGATTTAATAAAAATATATTAAAAAATTTTGAGCACAAAAGTTGAGGATAAATTTATTCCATCATTAATAATGATGTGACATTTTATTCCATGTGGTTTCAAATCAACTATCAGGTTATTGTAACTTGAGTAGATCCCGTTCTTTAGAGTAAATCGCTTTTTAAGCCCGTCACTCATGAACCAGGGAAATTAAGAAACAATAAGGTTCCGCTTTGATGCTACGGGCATGTCAGATAGTAATTTGTATGAATTCAATTTGAAAGAAAGTGAAAATAATTTTCTTGAACATGTTTGGATTTTGTAAGAAAAAATTATTAATTAAAATCATGTAATTTTGTGTTTAGTTAGCAAGAAAATCATAAGAATTTCAAACATAATTTTTAATTTTAATTCTATCATTGTACAATAAACCATATTTATGTTATGTCAAATCAACTTCGTTTTAAATTGAATTGGGTTTTTAAATTTTGGGTTTAATTTTAGTTTTGAAATTATAAAATCAAATTAAACCAGTTTTGTTTTAGGTTGAAACTTCGGTTAAACCAAACCAAATCGAAAACCAATCAATCAATACTCGGTAAATCAAATCTAAACTAAACCGACTAAAATCGAATTATAATATATATATATATATATATGTGTGTGTCAACTCTTATAAATTTAAATGTTTGGAAAGGGCAATTTAAGAAGAAAACAAAAAAAAAATTCTTACGACACCTTTTCAGACTACTCTTTCCCAAAAAAAAAAATTACAAAAGTTCTCTTTCCATATACAAACACATCTGACATGAAAGAAAAGTGAATCTTTTTCATTCTCACATTTCATCGGGTATCCAAACGCAGCCACCTTAAGAATTAGACAGTAGTCACACAAGAAGCTTTTTCATTCTCACATTTCAACGGGTATCCAAACGCAGCCACCTTAAGAATTAGACAGTAGTCACACAAGAAGCTCCTCTTCTTGCGAAAACAGTATGCACGAACGTCAGGACTAGGATCGAACTTGGGGCTGCGTGGCAGTATCACTGAGGACAAACCCCATACACGTTACAAATACCACCTGCCAAAAATCAGATGGTGGATATTGAGGGGTTTTCGTTATCACGGTTCTCAACCCAATGCCCTTTTCACTCATGGAGGAGCTTAGTAATTAGAAATGGGCTTAGTAGACACTGTTATGGAGAATGCAATTATTTCTTGTCCTTCCATAAAGCTATTTATCTGATTCCATTTTCTAGAGGTGATAAAGCTAGTTCTTTTTTTCTTTTCTTTTTAATTTATTTTTTTGGGTGGCGTAGGACAGGGTAAACTCCGGATACATGACCCACTCACAAGGACCGTATATCAAATATAAGTCTGGAAACTCAACTTGAGACCTCCAATTCCAGAGCTGAAGCGCCAGCCAATTGAGCTAACCCGTATGGATTAAAGTGCCCTGTTTAGTAAAGATGTTAGAGATTTATCAGGAATACCTATCTCTTTCATTGTGGAACAGATCCAAGACGAGTTTCGTATGCTTTTATGAATCGATACGTTTAACAGATCCCCCAAACAGAGAAAACCCAAGAATATTTCAAAAGTAGCTAACCAAAGCTTGTTATATCTCCCTTTTGTTCCATCTTCTTATTCACAAAAACTGCTTTGAACAAAAAAGCAAGTGCATTATTTCAAAAAAGGTTGATGGCAAAGTTTGCAATCACAATTCAAATATTATAATGCAATTAGGCCAAAAGCATATCATTCTTATCGAATTAGCATATCCATGATAACCCAGATTGTCTTTAGTATCTCTATTGCTCATTGCTTTAAGAAGTTAGTATCTGGATAGCCCTGTGATTTGACATTAGTAGGTTCATGGGTTACAAGCATCAACTAGGATCATAATTTATATCTTTTAATAGCCACTTTTAAAAGTTTAAAGAATGACACAACAATATATCAAATGGTTCAACACTCTTCGCACGGGCGGACTCCGCATGGAAACAATACATCTATAGGAGAACACCACACACCGAGACAAACACAGACCACACATCAGCACAAGAACTAGGGCTGTAAACGAGCAGAGCCAAGCCTAGCTTTGCCCAGTTCGGCTCGGGCTCATAAACCTTGAGCAAAGCTCAGGCTTAGCTCAAGCTTGTTAAAAATTTTAGGGCTTGGGCTCAGTTTAGGTTCGGATCATAAAAGCTCAGCTTACATCAATATTATAGTTGATGATTGTTATTACATAGAATATAATATATTAACATCTATGTTTCATATTAATATATAATACAAGATATAAAAATATAGATGCATAAATTTATATATAAACCAAGTCGAGCTTTAACCGAGCCAAGCCTATCCAAGCTCAGCTCAAGCTCATCAAGATAATGAACTTTTTTTTGGGCAAGCTATGGGCTGAGCCCGAGCCCGAGCTGAGCTAGCACGATTCGTTGATAGCCCTAACAAGAACAACACATCGGTGAGAGAACAAACACACAAACACATACCCTCGAGATTTGAACACTCAACTTCCAGCTCTGATACCATGTTAAGAATCACTTTAAATGCTTAAACAGTTAAAAGAATGACAATAATGTATATCAAATGGTTCAATAATACCTTGGTGTCATTTTCTTCTCTGTGCAACTATTAACAAATGACATGACCCATTTCTTGTTAGAGTTCCTTACAAGTCTCACGCTTTATGATATTTCATTTCATACTAAAAGGAGATAACATATGATTTTTACTTCCCATGGAGTGGGACAAATCACTCAACACATGTTCTTGAGATTCTGTCAATCCACCAATACAGCTATCTCAAACAAGCTTCAGCATCAAACCAATCTCCATTACTCCTGAAAGAGAACCTAAAATGTTCTTTAATGGGGAACTGGGCTCCTCTTGTCATCTCCAACAACAACGATTCTGAGAATAAGTACAAAGTGCTTATCAATGCACTTGTCCTAATATACTTATACATTACCCACTACTTGTTTGAGTTAGACCAAGAAGCAAACACACATAGATACCGGTTTAAGGAACCCAGTTGAGAAAAAAATAAAATATAACCATCCCTCTATAGATATGAAAAATGTTAAGAGCAAATAGCCCAATAATGGACCGCCGCATGTCAAGACTATGACCGACACGTAACAAGAACCCCATTGATACCTATGGGAATAACCCTTGGGAACTTCCTAAGGAAGAACTGCGGTCGGTTTAAGGAACTGATTTAAGGAATATACGACCAAGACATAGATATAGGGAGAAGGTAATGCACTACCGTGATCACCCTTTATTACATAAATCACAAGATGATCAACATTACAATGAATATACAATGATGCTGATATCAACAGGTACTCCGCAACGGGATGTGAGACCCCTTTACAGCAGGATGCCGATGCAAAAAATACTTCTCAAGTCATACTCGAGGGCGCCCACCTATGATGGGACAACCCCTTCGGTTCTTGAGAACCCCACTTGTGTTGGGATATCCTCTTAAGTCATATTCGAGGGCGCCCACCTGCAATGGGACAACCCCTCCGGTTCTTGAGAGCTCCACTTATACTGGGACATCCTCTCAAGTCATACTCGAGGGCGCCCACTTGCGATGGGATAATCCTTTGGGTTCTCGAGAGTCTTAGAGATGCGCCTCACGTTTGCCAAAGAGATGCGTCTTGATGAACACGTCGATATGAATTTACACCCAAAGGAGAATGACAGCCCTGGATGATGTAAGACGTCGACATATCGATATGAATTTACATCTGAAGGGGAATGACAGTCTTGGGTGATATAAGACGTCGATAGATCAATATGAATTTACACCCGAAGTGGAATGACAGCCTTGGATGATGTAAGATGTTGATGATATCCTTCGTCTAGAGCGATGCTTGATGACGACGTAGGCAATAATACCTCTCCGTCTAAAGCGATGCTCGATGACGTCGTAGGCAATACTATTCTTCGTCTAGGGCGATGCTCGATGGCGTCGTAGGTAATACTATCCTCCGTCTAGAGCGATGTTCGATGACGTCGTAGGCAATACTACCCCTCTGTCTAGAGCGATGCTCGATGATGTCGTAGGCGATACTTGTTGGAGGATATGAGTTTTCCTTCTGAATGCGCTATCAAGTTGGTTCCCAGGAAAGACGGGGAATCACAATGGATTGCTTAAGTCCCAGACTCCTAGACAGAACTTCCCTCAATAAAAACACTCCTAAAACCTGACCTTAGGTTCTAATAACTGGGTTGAAGATAAGATGATGAAAAGATGAAAACGGGTTTAACCGGCCATGCAAAAATTATAATATAAGT
>JAUPMG010187413.1:0-10260 GCA_031762675.1 Pachysandra terminalis
TCTCTCTCTCTCTCTCTCTCTCTCTATATATATATATATATATATATATATATATATATATATATATATATATATTTTCCCCTTTTTCTTCTCTCTTTCGCACACACATAGAGGGTTGGGGATTTTTCTGCAATGAGCACCCCCTCTTCTTCCTCTCTTTCCTCCTTACCCCGAAGCCGAGATCACCACCTACACTCACTCTCTTGCATTTTTTCGGTCAGTCTGCAACAGCAACTCACAACCGGACCTCTCAGGGTTTTCTCACTTGCATCACCACCCTCTCCCCTTTTTTGGTTCTCTCTTCCTTGCTCTCTCTCTCTCTCTCTCTCTCTCTCGGTTTTCTTCTTCTTCGCTGAAGCACTCCCTTTTTCTTTTGGTCTGCAACTCCCTCTTTCCCCTCCATCCCTTCTCCTTCCCCCTTTACCAAAGCCAAATTAAACCAATATTCTCCTAAAATTTGATTTGCTCTTATTACTTATTTTCTCAATTAATTGATTCTCTCAAAATTATTTAATTTTTCAAAATAATTAAAAAATATCAAAATAGACCTTTAGACCCTCAAACCCGGAATTCAACAAGCTTACAGTCATAGCTCAAGTCTTAGTGATAGGTTGTCTAGCTTGTTCTTGGGAGTGCTTAGGTTAACTTACAGCCTTGCTGATTGACGAAGAGCAAGGATTTGTATATTGGTGGACTGTACCATACATGGTTGGCGCCCGTCGTTATTGGCCATACTGTCCATATTAAGTTTGATGGAAAAAAGACGAAAACTTTTGTCACATTAAATGGGATGGGATTAAGGACGGATATTTCGTGCAAACCCTTCCAACTCTATGCAACCCCTCGGTATTTACAACATCCCTCAACCTTTTTTGTTTTGAATCTCTAGAGGGAAATAGATATGGGTCCATGCCCCTGATAGGATGCTCTTAGTAACTCAGCCTCCCTTTAGACCCGTTCTTGCCATTGAATGCTGGTTGAAACTAAAAGCTTCTCCTCTTACGAGCACCAGAGGAGGACCCTCCTTCAAACTTGGACAGCTATGCTGAAACTGAGTACTGCCATTTATCATCAAAATGCGAAGTCCATAAACTCTCCTGTGAAGGAAAATCAATGTGCTCCCTCTTTATAGGATGACTTTCATCATGATCCTCACCCTCACGCTCATCCTCGTAGTGGTCAACTTCCGAAGGTTACTTTTTCAATAAGTCATGTCAGCATCTCTTCTTTTCTTCTCATTTCTTCCCTATATTGATCACCACTCCTTAGGTTCTGCTGCATAGCACGCATATTCTACTCAAGTGCCTTGGAGCTCTCAGTCACCTCGCTCTTCTTATATACGAAGTGCTCTTTAAATCTGGTTATGACGCCCATAAAAGTCTATTACAATAATTGCACATAATGTGCTTGGTGTTCCTTCTTGCCAATTGAAACACTCTATTGCCATCCATCATCTGGTTGTGGCATGGTTGAACCTAAGAAGTGAGAACAAAGAAACATGTAGGAGCAGTTAAATAATGACATCAATAATGTATCATGCAATGCACGTGCATGAAAATAAAAAAAATAATTAATAATCAAAACCCAAAATTTATGGTGCATGGAGTTTATCATAACCCATTCGTCGTGAACGTGGTCATATATTATGAACAATTTTAAAAAGTTTCATTATTTTGTATATTTTTGATAATAAAATATTTATTCTAAAAATAAAAATAATAAAAACAGACAGCAAACTACGTTAAATGTATTTTATCATAATCCATGAATCTTAAAATATGTATTTATTCAAACGTAGAAATACTAGTAGTAGCTCATTATTGCATTTTTGTTTTATAAGGATTTATTTTAAGTTAATAAATAATTCAGTAAGTAAAAATGTAATCTCAATGTTAATTTATGATATGTGGAGTTTATCACAGTCTATGCATCTTGATAATATATACATATATTAAGAACACTTTGACAAGTTTTCATGGATTTAAGGTAATTCTATAATAAAATAATCAATTCAAAAAATAAATAATTTATAAAAAAGCAAAGTAATGATGCATGCATCTAGTCCAAATCCATGTATCTTAAATGTTCACATTTACAGAGATGTATAAACACCATTTGTGACACATTATTGTATATTTATTTTAAAATATTATATTTTAGTGTTAAAATGATTAAAGAATTGATGAGAAATTTAAAACAATTTCCAAACCCCAAACCCATTGGATATAGAACGAAGAGGAGATGAGCAGATGAAAGGAAGACCTAGCCTCATCTGTTCGAAATTTGTTCTCCGCATGATATAGTAAAGAAGAGATTGAAACGGTTGTGAGCATTGGGCACGAGAAGAATCTGAAGAAGAAGATTGATGAAGTTCAGTTCCAACCAAGATCATACGCTGATATTGTGGTGAAAGGAGTAGAAGCGAAAGTCGAGACAAATGCAAATGGAGCTATTCAAAGAAGCATTGGCATCGAAAGGAAGAACTTGAGCTTTGAAGAATTCTGCAAAATTGGAAAGAAATGGCGGAGGATAACAGAGCAGTGGTGCACTCGCAAGCTGGTTACCTTGAATGGGGAGGAAGTTGATTGGTGTTTCGTAAGATGGAAGGGTTAGGACATCCGAAATCACCCGAAGGTTTTATGGGATCCTCAAGGATGGATGGTAAGAGTGTTGTTAATGGAATGCAAGCAAAATCGGAGAGGACCTTTTATTAAAATAACATCCATCATCAACAGTGCCAGACATTGTATGGTGTTTCTGCCCTAGAAGACCAGGTGAAAGAATGGAGATGCACTACAGAGATGACCAACATCGTATTGCAAGCAAATCATCACTCAAACCAATATTCAAATTTCATTGAAAGAAGACTGGAATCGACAGAGGTTGAAGGAAGAAATTTAGGGCTTAAAGAACTAGTTGAATGTAACTCAGTATCAAGGGGATCTCCAACATAGGCTGGATTCCGGTGGTGGCAATTTTCCCGAACAATACCAAATGTATAGTAGCGATAAGTTGTTTAGTCCAGTTCCCCTATTGCGATTGGAATGCAATGAAAAACAACTCTCTGATCCATGTGGAGGAGCAAATTGGGGATCTTTTCGTGATTAACCCCAGGAAGGCGGCCTTCTTCGCCAAATTGGTGGCTGTGGACAGATCTTTTGCGCATAAGAAGATTATCTTGGTCGAAGAGAAGAAAGGGATATGCTTAAGTAGATGGTCTCTAGGTGAAGGTACAATGATTGGGCCGTGGGTCCACGATGGCAATTGGATGGTGGCTGAAGGAATACCAGCACATTTAATGGCATTGGAGACCTTCAATGGGGAACTGCTGTGGAGGGATAATGGATGTAGGAGAAATGACGATGTTGGAAAATGGGTTGGGAAAAGTCGAGATTAAGGTGAAAGAAACAATGCACAGAAAAATTCCTAGGTTAATGGCGTGTTGGGATCAAGGTTTTAAATACCGGAACCGGTCACTGGACCGGTTCCGTCTGGTTTCGGTCCTGATCGCCGGTACGGACTGGTACCGGCCGGTCTGGATCCGGTATACAAAAAAAAAATATTAAAAAAAATTTAAAATTTCAGATCACGCTGGACCAGCCGAACCGGTCTCCGAACCAGTGGGATCGGCGGGACCGGTCGCTGGACCGGCGGAACCGGTCGCCGGACTACCGACCTGCGGTATCGGTCGCTGGACCGGAGGGACCGGATGCCGGATCGGAGGGACTGGCGGTACCGATCGCCGGACCGGCGGAACTGGTCACCGGACCACCGTTCCATAACTCGACGATACAAGGGCTTGTATCGCGGGTTGGAACCGGACCGGCTGGTACGGACCGGTATCGGCCGATCCTTGAAACCATGGTTGGGATGGATTGAGTAGTTTTGAAGTCTTCATATCCTTTCCGTCAAAGATTCCAGTAAGCTCCAGCCTTCTTTCAAACCAGTAAGTTCTGAGGAAGAAGACATTGTACGGATGGAGAGAGAGCATGCATGTGGCCCACAGGGCCAAGCAGGTATGTAGGGTGTTAGGAGGGGAGGGGACAGGTGGTCAGAGGGGGAGACAACTTGTCACGAAGAATAAAAGCTATCAAATTCACGTTTGAAATTCAAACTCCTCTTTAGTTTGTCAGACTTGCGTGGACCCATACGTTTGGCCTAGCTGCCCGAGGCCCGTGGTCTGTGATGATCTGTCGTCTCTAAAATTTTTCGGAGCCCGCGATTGGCTAGTGGACCACGGACAGTTACATAGGGAACAGGGGCCCGTAAAGGGAGCATGCCCACCATGGCCCTGATGACTAGGAAACTGGGTAGGGCCCTTTTTGCGGATCAGAGGATTCGTTTTAGATCAGCAACTAAGAGCCCAATAGGGAGAGGGTCTAATATCAGGAGGGGGAGGAGGAAATCAAGAGTCCCCAAGTCTTGGAGGAGGTTGCCGACCCCCAAAGTGCACGACGAGGAGCAGAAAAAAGCTCAGACTCAATATACGTTCTTATCGAGAGAGAAGTCAGAAAATGCTTAGGCATGAAAGGATTAGAGGTGGAATCGCAAACTAGTGCTGATGGAAGAGATGCTCGATCAAGCCTAATCAAGGAATCACAAACGACGGTAGGAGGCAACAGTTCAAAGTCCACTCCGGAGAAAGGTATATATCCAGGTAGGGTTCGGCTCCCTCCTTCATCTTCCTCTGCCCTAATCATGGCTGACGAAGACAACTCAGGCTACTCAGCAGAGATATCAACAATGGGAAAAGGTCGGGAGAGATGGGTTCAACACAGTACTCTAAAACAAAATCCGACATGGCTGACGATTCTCTTCAAGGTTTAAGGGTTGGGGGTTTTGTAGGAGAGAACATTCCTGAACTAAAACTAGTGGACTACAATTTTTCAGAAGAAAGCTCTGGCAGTTACTCAAGTAATGTGACTTCAAGGAAGTCTGTCCAGGCTGATGAAAGGGACAAAGTGCTGCCCATGGAAGTGCTTACTGTGGTTCACCGAGTATTCAAATGATGACGGATTTGGCTCGTGGAGATGAAACCATGATCAACTCTGGAGTCTGGTAGGTTCTGCAGTGGAAATCACAGAAAGGGTGTCTTTTGAGTGTCTGCTGTCATTAATTTCTTCTTCAGACCCTTCAGTCCCATCAACTGCACTCCCTCTGCTTTCTAGCCTTGGCTCCTCACCATCTTCTTTAAAGGATCATAGAAGAAGCCAGATTGCCCAGGTAACGCCGTTAGATTCGTTTTGTTGAATGGTTGGATTCCCTTCTTTTGTCTCTGATAATGTGTGCCTGCAGAATGGTTTGAACAGGGCCTTCTTTCTTACAGGCCCTCCTATACCACTTTCAATTAATATGGGCAGGGATAATATGATGAAGGGGACCCAGATTAATGAACTGGGAAGAGAGTTAGTATCTTGGGAGGTTACTAGTTGGGATGGCAAGGAAGAACGGATGAATAAGTGGGAGGGGTTACTAGAGTTAGCAAATGACTTTCACCTTGAGGTGAGAGGTGAAAATGAGGAATATATCCCTATGTCAACAGATGTGAATGAGTTTAGAGAAGGAAAAGAGAGTCAGCCCATTGGGAGTGGAAGTGAGTCTAGAGATAGGCAAGAAAATGAAAGTGGGGACGCGTCTAGAGGGAATAGGAACCTTCAGTGGAGTTATCAATACAAGAAGAAAAAGTCTAAACAGCAGGTCCTAGGAAGAGAAGAGCTGTTAAAGAAGTATGAAGGATTATATGAGCTGAGATAATCGTGATCCAGGAAACAAAAAAAGAAATGATATCCAAAACACTAATTAGGCAGCGAGGTGGAGCAAAAAATAAGGATTGGGAGTTTTTGCCATCAGTAGGAAGATCTAGAGGGATGTGTATCATTTGGGATGTTGATTGTGTACTCAAAAAGGAGGTGTGGAGATGGAGATATTCAATGTCCATAAAATTTCAAAGTGTGGAAGATGGATTTGAAGTGGGATCTATTGGCCTAAAAACAGGGAGAAGCAGAGTGACTAGAAGTGAGGGGATTTGGCAAATTTATAAATGATTGTGAGCTCATCAACTACCCTCTTCTTGGGGGGGATTCACTTGGTCCAATCTACAAGAGCATCCAGTGATTTGTAGACTAGATAGGCTACTAGTATCTGCCGATTGGGAAGAACACTTCCCGCATGCTTCTCAAATTTTTTTATCTAGACCTATATCTGACCACACTCCTCTTTTAGTCTCTACTGATAAGTTGGGAAGAAGTGTTCCTCCTTTTAGATTTAAGAACATGTGGGTAGTGGGTACTACACCCAAATTTCAGGAAGGAAGTGAAAGTGTGGTGGGAAAATAGAGCCATTGAGAAGGGATGGGAAGGATTCAAATTTATGAGAGCCTTAAGATGAGTGAAGGAGAAACTAAAAGTGTGGAACGATTTGTATCCGGATGGATCCCGGAAAGGAAGTAGATGGCATTAGAAGGCATTCAGAAGTTGGGTAGAATAGAAGAGACCTGAATCTTGGACAATGAAGAGGGGAAATCTAGAAGGAATCTGAAAAAGGAATTAGAGGAGATTTTGAAGAAAGAAGAGGTGAGTTAGAGATTAAAAAAAAATTGTGGTTAAAAAAGGGAGCGGGAATACAAAATACTTTCATAAAATGGCAAGCTTTAGAATGAAAAAGAATGATATTGTGACTTTGGAAAGAAATGGAATAATATTGAGAAGGAAGTGTCTGAATTATTTCACCAAGCTATACACTTCGGAGCAAAAATTCATATTTGAAATGGGTGATTTGGATGGGGCAAGGTTATATGGTACCCAAATGGGAGTTATGAAAAAAGATTTTGAGGAAGAAAAAGTGAAAAAGGCAATATGGGAAATGGATAGTAATAAAGCCACGAGCCTTGATGGCTTCTCGATTGGCATTTTATATTGAGTGCTGGGATACAATCAAAGAGGACACGATGAGAGTGTTTAAAGAATTCCATGAGAAGTGGGGTGATTAACAAAGCTACCAATGCCACATTCTTAGTGTTAATCCCTAAGGTAAAAGGGGTAGTGAGTGTCAGACTTTAGACCTATAAGTCTAGTAACCAGTGTGTGCAAGATTATAGCTAAAGTACTGGCTAATAGGCTTAAGGGAGTGATTGGGTAAGTGGTTTCAAGGAATCAGTCTGCATTCATCCAAGGTAGACAAATCATGGATAGCATCTTAATTACCAATGAATGTATTGAAGAAAATGTCAGACTTAAGAAATCGGGGTTGGTACTCAAAGTGGATTTGGAGAAAGCATACGATCGGGTGGAATGAGATTTCTTGGAGTCGGTGCTTAGATGGAAGGAATTTTCGGAAAAATGGTGCCAATGGGTAAGAGGGTGTGTTAGAAATGTCAAATTTTATTTTTGTTTAAATGGTGGGATTTCAAGTTTAGTTCCCTCATCTAGAGGCTTGTGTCAAGGGGACCCATTATCCCCCCTTCTTTTCACCCTTGTGAGTGGCATCCTAAGTAGGTTTCTTAGGAAGGCGGAAGAGTTAGGAAAGATTGATGGGTTCAAAGTAGGAAGTGAGAGAGTTATGGTGTCTTATCTGCAATGGTACCATCATTTTCTTGGAGGATGATAAGAGCAATGTGTTTTGGATTAAATGCATTCTTAGATGTTTTAAGATGATTTCGGGGCTTAAAGTAAATTTGGATAAGAGTAGCTTGTATGATATTAATGTGGAGGACAGAATGCTTGAGAATAGTGCTAGGTCCTTGGGGTGTGGTTTGGGAGAGTGGCCGATGAAGTATTTGGGATTATCAGTGAATGGAAACCATAGGGGGGATCAGTTCTGGACCCCAGTTGTGGACAAGATGGAGAAGAAGTTGGCCACATGGAAGAGAAGCTACCTCTCTTTAGGAGGAATAATCACCTTGATTCAGGCTTCATTAGGAAACCTTCCTACCTATTTTATGTCTCTTTTTAAGATGCCTAAGTTGGTCAACAACAGAATAGAGAAATTTCAGATGGAGTTTTTGTGGGAAGGAGGGGGGGAAGAAAAATGATCACCTAGTGAAATGGGAGGAAGTATGTAAAGATGAGGAACAAGGGGGAATTAATCTAGGTAACCTTCAACTTAGAAATCGAAACTTTAGATGGACTTTCTGTGGGAAGGAGAGGGGGAAGAAAAATGATCACTTAGTGAAATGGGAGGAAGTATGTAAAAATAAGGGACGAGGGGGAATTAATCTGGGTAACCTTCAACTTAGAAATCGTGCTCTATTAGAAAATGGCTTTGAAGCTTCAATGTAGAGAGGGAGATCCTGTGGAGATCTATCATTGCTAGTAAATACGGGACTCATGCAAATGGTTAAGTTGCCAACCACGAGGCGAAAATCAAAACGGCAAGTCCGTGGAGGGCTATTTCTGACTTATTTTATCTTCTGGAAGCATGTGAGATTCTTTGTTGGTTTTGGAGAGTTCATTAGATTTTGGTCAGATCTATAGTGGGGGGATACTACCCTTGCATCTCATTTCCCTAGAATTTTCCATATTTGTTCACATAAGGAGTCCCTTGTTTCCGAGGTCTTAAGCTGGTCCATCTCGGGTCTCTCTTGGAACCTCCCCCTCATTAGGGATCCAAGATCGGTTGACATTGATGAACTAGCATCCTTGCTTATCTCAAAAACACAGTAATTGCCGAAGTCTTCATTGATTCAAGGCTCTAGTATCTGGAATCTAGTGAGGTTTTTACCACAAAATCCTTTCGTAAATCATTGTCGCCTAGTGAAGTCCCCCCAATTCCTTTCTCTATCTCCTTGCTTTGGGGTGCTAGGGTCCCTCCTAGAGTCAAAGAATTTGTATGGATTACCCTTCTCCATTGGGTTAACATTGTAGATACCTTTCAGAAAAGGAGGCCTTTTATGGCTTCATCTCCAGAGGTTTGTCCTTTGTGTCTGAAGTTCGGGGAGTCGGTGGTCATTTGTTCATTAGGTGTGAGTGGGCTGATTTGATTGAATGAGACTCATTATATTGACTGGAGTGGATTGAGTGTGTCTTGGCATGGTTAGAGACATGTTGGTACAATGGTGTTTCCCATCCCTTAGGAAATGGGGGCAGATTGTGTATAGAGTGGTTTTCTTTGCAGTCCTATGGGGGATACGAGGATAGAGAAATAAAAGAATTTTTGAGGACAAGTGTTGCGGGCCAAGTGGCCTATTTGATTACATACTTAGCATGGCTGGATCTTGGGTGAACATACTTCCGGATTTTTTAGACATATTGTGGTTAGACATTTCGAGATGCTGGGAGACAGTGACATATCTACCGTGTGGCTAGAGCTGGTGTCTAGTCTCACTTAAGTTTTTTTTTCGTTTTTCTGGTTCTCCATCTTAGGGAACCTTTGTTCTGTTTTCTATTGTTAGTTCTGTTTCTGTACCTTTTTTCTTACTATTATATGAAATCTTTGAGTTATTGATCGAAAAAAAAATTAATCACGAAGTTTTAAATCATAAAAAGTCCAATATTACATATTTTTCTTGAAATACTTGAAACCCCAAAACTCATGTTCTTCAATCTTGAAAAAATCCATCAGAATACATTTTTTCAACATGATTGATTCTATCTACTCATAATATGCATGAATCTAGTTGGAATGTCAGGGGATTGGGGTCCGGGGAGAAGAGGAGAGCAATTAAAGAAATTTGGAGATCGGTAGGTGCGGATATCATTATTATCCAGGAAACTAAGAAGGAAGTGATCGCCAGGAGGGACATTAGACAAATGGGAGGAGTTCGGAATAGGGATTGGGATTGGATCCCTTCAAATGGTAGATCTGGCGGGATTTGTTTGATGTGGGATAAAGAGTGTGTGAGGAAGATCGATAGGTGGCTAGGTAGGTTTTTCCTTGCAGTTAGATTCCGGAACGTCAGTGATGGTTTTGAGTGGGTGATGATTGGAGTTTATGGCGCTAATAAGCCTCGTGAGCGCCCTGAGTTTTGGGAGGAGCTTAGGAGGCGTTATGAATCTTTAGACGTTCTTGGGTGTTTCTTTGGGGACTTTAACGTCACTAGATTCTCTCATGAAAATCTGGTCGAGGTCGGATAACAAAAAGTATGAAGGGATTTGCGAAGTTTATCAACGATTGTGAGCTGGTTGACTATCCTTTGTTGGGGGGTAAATTCACGTGGTCTAATCTTAGAGAGCGGAGGGTTAGTTGCCGGCTTGATAGATTCTTAGCTTCTGTGTCTTGGGATGAGCATTTCCCTCATGTGAACCAAAAAATTCTTGGGAGACC
>JAUPMG010187442.1:0-10259 GCA_031762675.1 Pachysandra terminalis
TATTCGAACCTAGCTGAGTCATACAACGCATGGATTGATGAAGCTAGAGATCTTCCTCTAATGGGTTTAATTGATAAAATAGGGTGAAGCTTAATAGCCTATTGTTTGACAGGCATATAGATGCAGAAAGATTGTCCAACCTTGTAGGTCCTCGAATCGATGATCATTTGAAACACAATATTGGTGAGGGCAAGCACTTTGGCATCCAACAGATAAGGCCATATGAATTTGAGGTTATCCAAAGAAGTAAAGCATATGTTGTTAATTTAAAGGTAAATGAATGGTATTGTACTTGCTTGGAGTGGACCATGTCTGGCTTGTCTTGTCCTCATGCATGTAGGGCCATAGCATTTGTAGAGCATTAGGTACATCGTTACACTAATATTTGTTTCTATAAGGATGCACAACAAAAGATATATTCAGTCCTAATGCATGCGGTTTACACCAAAGATTGGGGTGCATGAGATACTGATGATGAGAGAAATGATGATGTTGTCCATAATACCACTCTAGTTCTTTCTCCAAACACATGCCATCTACCTGAAAGACCGCATAGAAAAGGAATTGAGTCGCAGCATATTGAAAGGAGGCCATTACACTTTGGTCGTTGTGGTGCAAGTGAGCATAACCGATCAACTTGCAGAGCAGCAATTTAGCTTTCATTTATCTCACTTTTCTGTTCGTATTATGTGTACTGTTTATTGGACTTTGATATTGTTATTTTTTATCTCAGTACTGCTTATTGGACTTTGTTATTGTTATATCTTAGCCCGGTTCTATGTGATTGATTATCTTTTTCAAATTCTTGCAAAAATCATAGTTATAGCATCATCATCTTCTGTTGTTAGTATGAATGAAATGTTCGTTTGTGTGTGTCAACGGGGTCATTGTGTTCGGCTTACTTTGCACAGTAAGGATAACCCAAGTCGAATGTTCTACAGGTGTCCTCATTGGGTTTGCACGTTTCAAATGACTTCAATTACTAATTAGTCTTCTTACTATAATTGATTATTTGTCTTGTCGCTTGAAATTTGTTGCATAATCAGACCGAAGTAAATGGTTTAAATGACTGTGGCTTCTTCATGTGGGCTGATAAATTTAAACTATGCCCGTGTAAAGTAGGCCTTTGTAAAATTCTAACATTGAGAAAAGAGAAATTAAATGGATGTTGATTTTACGCGTGTCCTAATTCAATGATTAGTGGTTCAAATGATAACATTAATTATTAGAATTTCTTTAACCATCAGAATTCATTTTGGAATTTCTTTGTAGGTTACCAATCATGGTTGTGGACATTTTGCATGGCTTGACGTCAAGGACCCTTGCGTTGATACGACAACAAATGTGAGGAGCCTTGTTCAGAACAATGTTGTCAAAACGAATATTATAAAGCGTATGATTGAAATGAAAGTGGAAGCCTCTGAAAAAGTAGCTTCTTTTGGACGAAAGATTTTGGATGAGTTTCAAAAATTAAGTTTGAAAGATTGATGGAAAATTGTATGTATAACTTTATATGGACGTGTAAATGTTTTGGAAGGTTAATTTGAATGGTTAACAATGTTCTTATTAAAGGATATTGTATGTATAATTTTATAGAACATTTCATTCAAACAGGTTAAGTAGGAATTTCCTATTTACAAACCTCTTAAAACAGGAATTCTTCAGAAATTGTTAAAAAAACTATAATATTGTAATAAGATTTATTCAAAACGTGTTAAAAAAAATACAACTTGTTGTATATTTTAACAAGTTGTTATAATTTTTACCAGATTGTAAAAACAATAATGTTATTAGTTGGTAGCAAATCAATTTATAATCGGGTTAAAAATACTTAGGTTCTATGTATAAGTATATAGCATTTATAGCTTATTATTAAATCAAACAATCAGCAAAAGTAGTTGATATGACATGAATATGATGCAAGAATGACAATCATATGACCAAATGTATGCTCAATCAAGAAATGCAATGTAATGTGGTTTATGCCTATATTTATATGATATGTTAAGTGTCCCTCTTGCAGCTTTATAAAGGTTTCAGGCTCTGTGTCCCAGGAACATCCGGCTGTCCCGTCTTCGATCCGGGCGCTAATCCATAGTTCGAAGCCCACCATATGCTGATTTAGAGTGTACAATACTCAAGTTCCAATAGACCTTATGAACCAACTATGATTCATAACTTATTCTGTAGGACTTTCAACCCACGGGATTAGGCAACCTTGTCTTTCCCACCAACTGGGCTCACTTAACATTTCACATGAACATAGTATGAATGCCCTCTCCTAGGGGACACGGATGAGAGATCCGCTCAAAAGCTATTCACGGGCCCATACACGTGAATAATCCACTGGAACCCATCATACACATCCCTATGACGCAAAACATAGTCATACACAAAAGGATTCATCATCTCTAGTTACCTATGTGGAGAATGACTGAGGAGTGCGTCTAATTGGTTAGCAAAATTTAAGGACAACAAGTAGGTTACAGTCATTGCAGGTACTCGACCCTAGATCCCATTTGATCCCATCAATAAGTACCAGATAAGCCCAAACCAAAAGACATCCAAATCCTCTTTAAATCTCACACTTAGGTTTTCTGTCTCTGTGCAATTACGCTTGATCGCAATTGCACTGTGCTCGATCGCATTACGATCGATCCCATAAATGTGCTTGATCTCCCTACGATCGATCGCACTCTGTGCTCGTTCTCACTAAGATCGATCGCACTACTGTTGCGCTCGATCGTCTGTCTGCAAACAGTAACACAAAGGTTACTATTGCTCTATTTTTCTGGGTTCTTATAACCAGGATTTAACAGTACTTTCTATAGGATTTTCTCGGTAAATTCCTATCTTAGGTTCAATTCAGCAAAACATTCACATATCAGTACACATAACAGCAATATTAGGTTTCAAATAACAAAATCAAGTGTATAAGGATCAAGATAAACAGTATTGAGAATAAGATACAACAACTTACTTATATTGTTAGTTGGTAGCAAATCAATTTATACCAAAGTTCAGTAAAACAGTAGGAAAACATAAAAATCAGTTTAATGGTGTTTACAGGTCTATAATCAGGTTAAAAATACTTAGATTAGGTTTAGGGAGGTGTTCCAGTAGTCTACTAGGTTTAGATCAGGTTTAAAAACAATAATCTTCAAAACATGGTTTAGCGGTGTGCCGCTTGGTTGCCGCTAGGCCAAGCAATGATGTTCAAAACAGGGTAGCGGTGAGCAAGCGATGTGCCGCTTAGTTGCTGCTAGGCCAAACAGCAAAATCTGGGTTTCTGGGTTTTGATACGGGTTTAGAAAATAAATTAGATCTCATTCAATACTCAATGAAATCACTCGAAACTTGTTGTGTTGGAATCCTAATTCAAATATGGATCTAGTAAAAGTATTAAATAAAATATATAAAATTATTAGGATAGATTCTTTAATCGACAGACATACTTTTTAACAGGTTTCTGGTATTGATACAGGGTCAGAAAATAAATCATAACTTATTCAATTCTTAATGAAATTAGTTCAAACTTATTTTATTGAAATCTTAACTCGAAGAGGGATCTTCAAAAAAGTATAAAATAAATAAATAAAAACTTTAGGAAAGGTTTCTCAATCGACAACATGATTGATAGATTCCAAAACAGTTCTTGATTTTCAAGAACATCAACACAGAACAGACCTATTCACATATTATTGAATTTTTACCTTAAAGTTTCATTATCTTAGCATGGGGAAGGTGTTCATATAATTCAATCAAAATCCACCATTGCGTCAGAGATTGTTAAAAAAACTGTAATATTGTAATAGGATATATTCAAAACTTGTTAAAACAAATCACAACTTGTTGTATATTTTGACAAGTTGTTATAGTTTTACCAGTGTAAAAACTTGGATGGTTCAGGTCTTTGTATTTTTGTTAACAATATGGATGATTCAGGTCTTTGTTAGTGCTCGCTCTCTCTCTCTCTCTCTCTCTCTCTCCTCCTTCTGTACCTTAATATATGTGTTTATATATATAGTGGATTAAGAAAGTGATATAATTACACTAATAACATCTAAAAACACTTTCTCAAGGATATCAATTTTGGACTAAAACAAGTCCTGATGGTTCTTTAACAAGCTATAATATGATTGCTTCATAAATTATTAAAACAAATAACAACTTCTTGTATATTATAACAAGTTGTGGAAAAAACTAACAATTTCTGGACGTTTACAGCAACACGTTATATTGTTTAACAAGGGTTCATAAATCCTGTTTACATTGAGTACAAACACAAGATATAATCCACTCATTCAACAAAAAAAATCTTGTTTAACAAGGGTTCATAAATGTTGTTTACATTAAGTTCACATGATTATGATCTATGATTCCAAAATTTGACATCGACCCAAACATCTTTATGAAGAAATAGCAGAAGCAACAAATGCTTCAAAAGGGAACTATCCCAAAACAACAGCAGCAACAAATGCTTCAAAAAATCAACACCAGCAGTAAGAGCTCCATAGCAGCAACAACAGTAGGTGTTGTTTCATAAACATACAAGAAGTCTTGAGTTGTACAAAAAGGCAATCACAATACTAAGGAAACCATAATTGAAGGTGAAAATTATTACCCACCATCTCTTTGTCATAAATCATCCATCATTTTCAACTTCTTCCAAGGACGACCACCACTACCAAGAGTTTTATAGCGATACCCAGGTCGTGGCAATGGCTGTGATGAAGAATGAGAGGCCACTGGGATGATACCTGGATGTTGGACCGGAGAGGACTGCACCTCCTCAACATATGCACGTCTTGGTCGTTTAGGTTCTCTCGCAGGAGGAGCAGTACATACCCTTAGATTTTCAGCTAATCGGACACTCCTACGCACACCGAGTGCATGCCATCTAGGAGGCACAATGGGTGCATCACCCAATTGATCAACATCTATAATATCTGCGTATTTAAGGAGTCCAATAAAGTTAGAAAGATATAAAAACATTGTCTTTACGTATTAAACTAATTGAAACTGATATAATATATTTAATAACATTCCATCACTATGTGATACCTCCGTCGTCTGATGGCTAGGAGCATCCTCGTCATCTGCATCCTCAGCCTCATCCTCACCAGCTACAATCTCCTCTGGCCTATCATCATCTCCATCACCAGCATCGCCATAACCATCCTCCTCATCATCTCCATCGCAAGCATCGCCATCACCATCCTCCTTATCATCATCTCCATCAACATCCTCGTCATCATCCTCCTCCTCTGAACCATCACCATCACCTAAAGTGACAATGAAATTCAAAAAGACACAGTAAAAGGTAAAAAATGCAAAGCTATGTGAATGTAAACATACCTTCATCTCCTCCGACATCTACCATCCTCTCATCTTCTCCAGTAATGTGGGTTTCAGCCTCCATGCGAGAGAAAAGATTGTGTACATGTGCATTTTCTTCCACGGATAAGAGATCATGTAGGATGGGTCGGGTAGAACTAAACTCGTGCATCAGACGCCGCAAATACAAGTAAAAGAAAGGTTGTTAATAGTGATTGATTAATCATAGTTATAAAACAATGTTAAGTTAACAATTACACTCACTAATCTCTCTGCATCATTATCACCATAAACCTCTAGGCTTATTGTAATACCCACTGTCAAAAAAAAAAAAATTCTTTTTGTTTCTCAGGTCGGGCCGGATTAGAACCGAGTAGGGTTGTGTGACTGGAAAAACGAGTTCAACATCTCGATAAGTGTAAAGGTGAAATTTTAGTTTGTGTATGAATATATATGTGTGTGCTCATCTAAATGAATGGATAACCTAAGTAGTTTAATTAAGCAAAAAGGGATTAGCAACACCCAAAGTGGGGAATTTCTGATTGGACTCTAGAAGTCCATTGGTCTTTAGAGAAGCTGCTAGAAGGGGGCAGTTTTGTATTTTTCAAAAGCTTCTTGAAGAAGCTAGTAACACCAAGGGAGTATGCTCCCTAATGTAGTTTAGCTAACCCCAAATGGCTTCTTGAAGAAGTTAAACGAAAAGAGAGAGAAATGGGTTTCTTCTCTTGGTCTCTTTAGGGTTCTTCTTTGATTGTGAAGGAGGAAAAGAGAAATCGTTGAAAGCTGATGCATGTTGAGGTCGTTGAAAGATAGAAACTAGAGTGTGCTTGGCTTGTGAGAGGGAAATTGCAGAAAAACACAGAAGAAGGAAGTTGCTAAAGGAAGAAGAGGATTGAAAGGGATTTTGCTCAAAGGATCTTTGCAAATTGGTGTACTGCAAAACTAAGTAAGGATGCTAGCCTATTAGAATTTTTAGGAGTTTTGCATGATTTTCCTTATGAGAAAAGAGACTTGATTTGTGAAATTCTATTTTTGTGTGAATCCTAGTTCATATCTTTTTTTTGGTTTCCCAAGGTATCCCCAGGCTTTGCCCAGGACTATTCCTCCGAGGTACTGTCGGGCACCGAAGCGGGGACCTCTCCCAACAAGGTTTGCTGCGTCCACAAGGACTCGATACCGAGATCACTTGCTTAAGCGACCCGAGCCCCTTCCACTCGAGCCAACCTTCGTTGGTAATCCTATTTCATATCAATTGCATGCATGTGTTGAGAATTAACATGCTAATGAGATTGAATTGGTTCCATAAATTTTGGTTGAAGTGTTTGTGAGAATACATGAAGATTGCATGTGCAAAAAAAGGGTTTTCTCCTGGTTGCAGAAAAATTTGGAGGGACCCATCATGTGAAAATTCATGGTATTGATGTGTTATGCATGTGTTAATACTTGGTTGTTTCATGTGTAAATGGGAGTGAAGATATGCAGAAAAGAGGGTTAAAAACGCATGGTTAGTATTTTATAAAAACACCCTTGCATGTGTGAAGTATTGATGTGTTGTGCATGTGTTAATACTTGGTTGATCGTGTGTAAATTTCTGGTATTGTATGTGTGATCTTTGAAGCTTTTAGGGTGGGCCTTTCTATTTTATTTTTAGTTTGCAAGACAATATTTTGAGGTTCTTTGCTCTTCGTTTCTCAACTTCTTATCATTTCAAATTCCAAGATGGAAAGATATAAATTTTGATGCTACTTCATCCAAAGTGAAACAATTTTGCTTGATTTTATTATTAGATTTATTGTGCGTAGAAGTATTTCTTTTTTTAGATTATCGCTTGAAGAAATCATATTGAGGAGATACCTTTGATGTGAGTTTTTCTGAGGCAAATGTAAATTGATTTGTTATTGCCCAGATACTATTTTGAAGAGGTTCATGAGTGAACCTTGGTGTGTTAACACAACTTGTGATTGTTGTGATGTCTGGAATGAAAGCATGATTTAGCATAAATGAAAATTTACTAATATGCTTTCATGTTCATTATTGTGTATAAATTACATGCTGGAAAATGTTAAAGATGAAATGCATATGTTAAAGTAGTGATATGCTTACTCGTTGTTCCTGTTCACAACTAGCATGCACTCTCTTGTATGATCATGTACATGCTTGTACGAGATGCATTGTAGACTCGTGATAAGGCATTCATATGAGTGTGATTGGGAAGCATGGGTGAGGGTCAAATATACCAAAACCCTAGATGCTTAAACAAGAATTAACTGTCAATAGTAATTTAAGTCATGGTAAAAAGCATAACTAGAACAAATGGAGGATTGCGAGTAAATTGCTCAAGCTCCAAATAACAACAAAGGAGGATTACGAGTTAATTGCTCGAGCTCCTGTTCAGATCTAGAGGAGGGAATTAAGGATGGCCTTAGCCCTTGGACAGAGAGGAGGATTGCGAGTTAATTACTCAAGCTCCTATTCTCAGACAAAAAGAAACGAGGGACTTGTATTCCCGAGGGTTGCAAATCCCTTAAAACCATACTGTACACATGGAATCAATAGTATCCCAGACTTGACGATCCATTGATAAAAATGGTGACTAGGGATGCTGGCGGGTCCGACGCAGATCTAGAGAATTACCTTTTGGTCTACTAGTTGGCCATAGTTGCTAGACCATAGAGGTTGAATTTTCCCACATGTATTGATTGGGTTTGGTACAAATTTACTGTAGCAACTTAGTCATATTGCTTGAGTACTAGTTGCTACACTATTGAGATGGTGTTGCTTTGTTGCCCTGATAAATATACATGTTCATGTCATATAGAAAGAATCCATGCTAGAGAATGCATGACATTATTTGCATGATCATGTGAAGAACTAATTATTCTATTACGTTAGCATGCTTTACTTGCTGAGCCTACGAGCTCAATCCTTCATTGAACAAATTTTTCAGGACATAGGGATCCACATACCACTCCTCCTGATGGAGTTCAGGTTGATGACGTTTACAATGACGACCAGGGAGACCATGGATTTTGTCTCATGTGAGCTCATCAGGAGCTCTCGTTCTATATTTCTTTGATCGGGATGTACCTTATTTTGATGTGTTTCGGGTCTATATTTTTGGACATGTATTATTCTGATGGTTTGTACTTGATATCACATAGTTGATTATGTACTTTTGGATTGTATATTTTTGGATATTGATATGAGGACGGGATTAGTGTAATCTGGTCTGGAGGTTTATGTTTGGGCATTTCTTTTACCACAAATGCCAGAATGAAGTTACATCTGCAGGTTTTGATCTTGTTAGTTTTTCGCATCTCAATTTGGACGTTTGGATTATAATCTAAGGTAATTTTTAATGGAATTCCATCCTCTTTATGAATATTAAGAGAAAACGTTGACCTTAGAGGGTGAAGGTCATCGCGTCGCAGTCCAGACTGTATACGTGCTGACATGTGTGCGTCTGGAGGTGCGGGCGTGACACTTATACTCGTTTGGCCGCCTACAAGGTATATTCTTGGTCGGTGAATGGATGCGTAAGCGAGTGGCAGAGCGATACCACTCCTCGTAGGGGTGGCATGCAACATGGTCTAAATCGGAGAGAAAAGAGTCATCAACCAAATAAAGCTCCTCCGTAACTGCCCACCACTGCTGGACCTCTGTCCTATAGGTCACGGCATAGTCTTCCAATAGCCTGGATCGGATTCTCACATCCTCTATAGGAGGATTCTGAGGTATGTACTACACCATACCAAACTATCTCATCACTCGATCCGGCATATGCATCTCCCGGATGTGAAAGAAGAGGAGCCCCACCCTAGCCCTACCCATTAGATTTCCAACAAAACCCTCTACTGGTGGAGTCAAATGAGACTCGTATGGTAGCCACTCCACCTGTTAAATCATACAGAACAAATGATAATGATTGTGTTTCTAATAGTTTTCAAGATATATCTATACCAAACTAACCAACATAAAATAAAAATATTACATCGTCCTCTGAAAGAAGATCAAGCTCCTGCCTGAAGGCCAACAAGCTGTTGTGGACCTCGCTCTGTCAGACCTTTTTCCTCCATTGAAGAACCCTAGGAAAAGTCAACTCCTTATCCTCAACCGTCTCAGGTCAAAAGCACGTGAAGCGCTCATAAAACCATGCCTACACAAAAACCAAATGCAAAACAATGATTAGAAAAGAGCTAAACTTAAGGAAGGACAATACTTTCAAATGAATGTAAACGTACCGTAAGAAATCCCATGTAACCAACGATGTTCTTCTGATTGCTCAGGCAACAACTACGTAACTGCCTGTACAGGTAGGCCAGTCCAACGGCACCCCAGGCATACTCTCCACACCCAACTAAGTCCTCTAGTAGGGGAAGGTACATGGTATTAACCATATTCCCAGAAGTCTCTGAGAATATGGTCGTACCAAGAAGGCATAATATGTATGCCCGGGTGTACTGTTGTACCTGTACAATAGTACGCTTGTCTGGTAGAACACTAAAGTGCTCTCGCAACCATCCTATCCGAACATAACAACCATGGAACTGACGTTCCCCTGGTCGAATACCGAACAATCTCTCACAGACATCATCGGCTGGCTCGATCCTACCCACCTCCAGTCTGCCCGTCACTCGCAGACCTAAGAGGAAGGCAACATCCTCCAGCGTCAACATCATCTCACAGACCGGCAGGTGGAAAGTGTTCATCTCTGGCTTCCACAGCTCTATTGCAGATGTGACCAAGCCACAGTCCACCTGGATGTGGCCAATCCTATGAAGATGGCCAAATCTTGCAATCTTCAGCAAATATATCTGCTCCCGTGTCAGATGCCACTCCCTCAACAAGTAAGTGAGTATTAGTAAAGAAATACTAATAACATCATATGTATCAACAAAACCCCGAAACATATTTACCTCTCC
>JAUPMG010187453.1:0-10259 GCA_031762675.1 Pachysandra terminalis
TAAACCTTCTGATATTACGGGGAATCCACCTGTCTCGGAAGTTTCTTGCAATTTGATGGACCTGTAGGTGCATTCAGAATTTAAAACTTGAATGTTCCAGCATCATCCGAATTGGCAAACATAATGAAACAAGAATAAACTACTTTTAGTACAAATTGGGGAACCCATTAATGGGAAGTTCTGACCACAATCTTTAGCACATCAAATAATCATGTAGCGATGAACAAGTTATAAAGTCATCATGTAACATCTAATCTGCAAAAAGCAGAGGTCGGAAGTACTAAATTTAAGTCTAATGGGCAAAGAAGAGGAGTGAAAATGGCTATAATAATCTTATAAACATTACCGGTTCTTCCTGTGCAGTGCTTAACTGCTTGCTTAGAAAAGAAATGATTAAAAAATACATATTGAATACTAAAATCTGAAACAGAAATCATTGACATTGATGCATGGTAATCTCCCACAACGGAGTTAAGCTATCCAGAATATTTACTCCTCAATATTGCAAATGCAGATGCATGTTAAGAAATCAAGTAAATTGTTATACAGCACAATAATGTCTTTGTAAGGAAGATCATTGCACCAGTAGTATAAAAACCTTCTTTCAGTTCGAAAGATGATCTCCAATAAAAATTTAACCCTTTATTACTATCCAAGCAAAAAAGGAAATCTGGAGGCAACTGTGGGCTCTCACTTCAATCTTTAAGCCAATCATAAGACTCAACCATCAATGACACATAAACAGACCAAGCTCTGAGGATATGGAACATTCCATTACTACAAATGCTTGTTTTCACTTCAATGGAGACAAACTCATTGATGACCCCACCATTTACAGAAACAAAGTTATTAGAAAGATAATCAAATTAAATTCTTCAAGATTTGAATAGATCTTGGGAAAGAGAAAACATTAAATATGGCATATCATACTATTTTAACACCTACCATCAGAGCTTACTTTGAAACATATATTGCAAGTTTTTTCTTCAACAATGAATTTGTGTTATAGAAAGAATGGTACAATGACAACTAAAAGACTCTCTATCTATTAATTGCTTTCATTTGCATCTATAGCAAGGATAACGGTGTGCATCTTTAGAATATATGAATATAAAACAATATTTCATACCAGTCACAAGAAATGTGTTCACTGTTAGAATGTGATCTGTTGAGGAACACAATTATAAGGTTTCCGCAAAATGGGAAAAACATGAGAAAGCAGGGGATATTTGTTGTAACTATTGAAGAGAAAGGAAAATAAACCAGTAACTTGCCTTTCCGTGAAATCAGTATTTCGATACATTTTTCTTGTCACTGCTCACCCATTTCCTTAATCTCTCCCAGTTGTTTCATTTGATGATATTCATATTCTGTGAAATTCTACTGGCTGTTTCTTGCAACAGTTCCAATACTGTTTCCTCTCTTAGTTGTTTCACACATTTATATAAATATAGCCAGTCATACCCATCTCCTCTTCAGCCGATTGTAATGAAAAAGCAAGTTCAACGACCAAAAGTATCAGAAATAGTGAACACTGTAAAAGGAGGGATTCCTAGAGACTCCTTTGGCTGTATGTTCCAAAAACATACCGCATGGCCTAATCAGATTATTAGGTGCAAATAGAAATTTCTTTAAAGTGATCCTCACATTGTATTGGATGTGCTAAATGGACAGCTTACTGAAAGCCTCACATTGCCATAATGAATATTGCTCCAATTGCATTGGATGTCCAGTATTTCAAAGAGAAAGAAAACCATTAAAAGAATCCACTCCACCAATTCCCTAATTAGTACTATACAGTATATACTATTAAAACTCACTGACATGTCTCCAAAAAATTCTATAACTTTTTTTTCTTTTTAAGCCACACACTAAGCAATGATTCTTTCACTATGCTGCCTAGATATATGCCAACAATTGCATCAATTAGGAGCTTCAATAAAACTTTGGCTCCGAGAAAACGGTCAACACAAAATTTGGAAAGAACATCAAACATATCACTTGCTAAAGCCACACCATATCATACAAGAGAAATAGAGATATCCATACTTCCCTCAAGTCTGCAAGTGATAAAAGAAGTGTTAAGTTTTCTTCATGCTCTTAGAGTTCATTATCTATATGCAAATATATATATACATATATTCTGGTTCATGAGGTTTACAGTTGAGGTCTTTTTGAGGGAAACCATCCAAATAAAGGCTCTACACTAAGAGAAATGTGGATCCCATTATTTTCTCCACCAAGAACTAGCTGGAGAGGCCAATTAGTATCTCGCATCTGTAAAAGTTGCCTCAAAAAGCCAATTATATCCTGGTCATTATTGAGCTATAACTATCCGTTCTGACCGAAAGCAACAAGGTTAATCAAATCCAGTATGTTAAAAGAACAGAATGTCAATCATGTAGAACTTTGATAATTTCATAATGTATATTCTATTGGTATACAAAACTACATACTACAACCTGAAAAGCAATTGTAGAGAAATACAATCAATAATAAAGCTTCCCAGTTGGAAGGGAAAAAAAAGTGTGAACAATCCAAGAGACCCATTGTCTTTCTCCTTAGTTGTCCCCACAGAATGATTCCAATCCTTGAAAAGAACTTGTTTTTCTTCTTGCATGGGATCATAAATAACCAAAAGACAAAAGTGTTTCTTGCGCCATAAAATGTAAAAGCATTGGTTCACCATCCTTGGTCCAAATCAAAAATATCATCAGGCACAATTAATGAAAACCGGTGGAAACCAACAATGAAAGAGAAGATGAGACAGAATTAATGGACCAACATAAAGCAAGACGGTGTCCTAATTAAGCTACTCATCATTAGAATTTTGTTAAAGGCAGCTATCTAGAAGGAAAAGCTACATTAGACACGACTGGGGAATTGAGTTACCCCAAACGGTTTTAGCAGCGTGCAAGCCTCTTCAGTAATAACCGTCACTGGGGAAATAAATTGAACTAAAACAATGCCTTTAGGATCCCATATCTAAATATCCTTTTCCTCACTAACATAAAGAGAAGATCTAGTTTCTATATGAACTAGTAGATGTGACAACTCGGTGATCTAGCAATCAACATTCGAAAAGATGGCCTGACTACTTCATTTCAAAATTGATACGAAGGCAAGGACAACAATCCTACAACATATAGATTCCCAAACTAATTATGCCACTGCATTTCTCCTTGGGACTGATGCTTTCAAAAAGTCCTGGTGAAGGCTTGAAATGCCTCTCCAAATGTCTAACCCCACACAAGGGAACAATCAAATTACTATCCCAACCAAAAATCCTATTGCTAAATTTGATTTCTACATATAGTCAGCATGGGCTTTTTATTTCCCTTATTTATTATGAGAAACCATACAGGATTAAACCTTTGTGCCAGTCGCACAACAACTAAGGACACATCAACAAACTCCAGGAGGGCTTCCGCCCATTAAAACAATAGATCAATAATAACAACAGATCACTAACAAGACTACAAAATGAGGAAAAGAACCGCACTTATTGTCAAACATTCATTTTTTTTCCCTCCTTCCACACTCCTTAACGGTTCATATTTCTTTCCTCACCATATCCCCACAACCACTTTCCCAGCATAGCCTTGTAAAGATTTTAGAAATAAAATACAATCAAATCGTGTATCTTTCCTGTTAAGACCAACTTCCAAATTCAACAACAGAATCATGTGGAGCTCACTCAAGATTGCATATCCATTTTATCATTAAATCAACATTTTTTTATAATTAATATATCCTTTTTTCATCTTGCTTCATCCAAGATATTAATCTGTTTTAGCTGTAGCTTCTTCCATAACAAGAATAAATGGGTAGAAATCTTAATACCCACTTTAATGACAAACAGGTTTAAATTTAAGTAGATTTACAGGTACTTTATGATAAAAATCTCTACAGATTTGAAGATATATCTTATGAGGGGATATATAACCTTAATCTTGCTCCTAAAGAACAAAAGGATATATGAAAGGAGTCAGAAAGGGAGGCTGTTGTCGCTTCTTAACTTGTAAGAAGGAAGAAAGCAACAATGAGTAAGAACGGAAGGTTAAAAAACATATTTTAAAAAGTGAACTACAATCCTAGGGCTGTATTTGGCACTGTTTGTGCTTTTTGATAAGTACTTTTGGATAAGTGACTCCTGGAATGCGTATCCAGGGCTGCAATAGTTGATTGATCTGAAAAAAAGTTTTGGTAAATACATGCAGTTAAGTGTTCTGTCACGAAAAATGATAATTTATCTAAAAGACTGAGGGCATAAATGTCATGTTTAAAGCTCTACTAATGTATTTGGGGCAAAAAATTGTCATTTTCAAAGTTGTACTAAACTTCATGCACAAGTGATAACGAGAAGTTGTTCTCAACAACTTCTTATGAGCAATCTTACTCTACTGCCTATGGGTAAGAACTTACCCATTTAATATTACCAAACGTAGTTCTAATTTAAATAAGTTAGAAGTAAAACTGAGTACTTAATTATGCAGAGCCGAATGCAGCTAAATATTATCCTCCTTTTTCTTTTTTTATTTAACATCAAAAAGTTGGGGCAGTTTTTTTTTTTCTTTTTTTGTCCAATAAACACGGGGACGGTGCCAGCACCCCCTTATAGCAAGGATGTTAATAATACTAGCGGGTTGCAAGTGCAATAGTGCACATTGATACACCTCCACAACATGTTAGTCGTCTTATTGCCATGTTATTTTTTTTTAAATTAAATGAGGTGGGGATAGTTAGTTTAGAAACTTAATTGTATCTTAAAATAAACTACAAGAAAATATTATTTCTAATTATTTTAATATTTTATCATATTAAAAATATTTTTGGAAATTAAAATATATATATATATATATATCTTAGCACGCTTTCTGATGGGCCCTCTCCCTTAAACGACAATTAGCGGGTGACGCGCAATATTGCACGTTGATATTTTGTTTAAAATTGAAAGAGGTGAGAACGGTTATTCTAACCGTCTTCTATTAGAATAAAGCAAAAGACTCCTTTAGTTTATTAAATATTTTATTATATCGAAGGTTATTATTGGGAAAATTAAAAAAAAATGGCATGCTTTCCAATGGAGCATTTCCCTTAATAGTATAAATAGTTAGAGAACAAAAGGGGACAAGCTCCATGTACAAAAAAAATATACAATAAGACGAGAAAAAAAGGAAACTGATCTTACCAAGCACAAAACAGATTTTATAGACCAAAAACTCATGCAGTCATGCCAGCCATTTATGGAAAAAAAGAAAAGAATGTTCATATCTATCTGACTTAATTTAGCCACACATATGAGATGACTAACCCTAGCTACCCTCCAAGGTTCAACCTGAATGGGCTTTTGAAGGCTTAGTTACGACCTGTAATAGTTTCCAACAATAACTGTGACTTCAGTGGCTTCCCAAACTACTTTCAATCCAGTGCATGCCAGCTTATGCGCTTTTGCTTCATCCATAGTGATTAGGAGAATGGAGAAAATTCAGAGGAACTTTTTGTGGGAAGGATCAACTAATAAAATGGGAAATGGCCAGTAAAAGGAGTCGAAGGTCTCAATCAAGGAAATATACGGGATCGGAATTCAGCTCTACTTGGGATATGGTTGTGGCACTTTAGTATGGACAATAATGCATTATGGTACAAGGTGATTGTAAGTAAGTATGGGACAAGTGTTAATGGATGGGAAGTTTGCCAAACATCAAGGATATATAATTGGAGTCCAAAGAAGGCCATCAATGCACTAGCCCCTTCCTTTTATCCTCTTTTGTGGTTTGGTGTTGGTAATGGCTCTTGGGTTCATTTTTGGCATGAAAATTGGTTAGGCGACTCCAATTTCAAAATCTTTTTTGAAATTGGTCTTCAATAGGGCTCTCCTATAATCTTAATTTCAGGGGAGACCTTCGTTTGAGTAAAATTGGGGACTTGGATAATCTTTTTGTTCTTCTCCAGCACTTCTTTATTGATCCTCATATCCCTGATGTCAGAATTTGGTCCTTAGAAGCTAATGGTCTTTTCTCTACAAAATCCTTGTTTAGATTCCTTTGTTGAGATAGAAATCAAGGCCCGTCTCATTTTCCAACATCAAGACTCTGGAAACCCAAGGTACCTCCCAGAGTTAGGTTGTTTGTATGGACTGGCTTACTATATAGAATCGATACATGTGATATGCTCCAAAAAAGGAGGGGTCATTTGGTCTTATCCCCTCATATCTGTTTCATGTGCAAGAGACGGGGGGAATTAGTGGATCATCTATTCTTACATTGTGATTTTGCTAGGAGGGTGTGGATGTTCTTACAGATTGTTGATGCAAATGGGTGATGCCGCCATGCCGGAGAGATTTGTAACTTTGGTGCCTCAATGGAGATTCCGAGGAATAGGCAAGAGGAGGAAGATATTCTTCAAGTACCATTTCTTTGCCATCTTATGGGTACTTTGGGGAGAACGGAATAGACGTCTTTTTGAGAATTTGGAGAGCTTTTCATCGATCATTGAGTCCATCTTGGGGACTGTGGCTACATGGGTGGTAATCAAGAATGAGTTCACCGATTTCCCATTGAACATCAGGGGATGGAGGTCCCTGTTATATATGTTGCCAATTAGTGTACGTCAGACTCGAACTTGGACCACACCGGTTTGCTGGATCCATCAAACTTAACTTTGATGGGTCATCTATGGGTAACCCAAGGGAACTCTGGGATTGGAGGGGTTTTCCGGCATTCAGATGGGGTAATCATACATGCATATTCAGACTCAATTGGTGTGAGGGATTCTACTAGAGCTGAGCTTTCGACTCTGATTGCAGGATTGAGGGAGGTGAGCAAGATGACTATTGAGATGTTAGAGGTGTAGGGGGACTCATTCTCCATGATATGTTAGAGGTGGAGGGGGACTCAATCTCCGTGATATCTTGGATGTTTGAGTTTGTTCACCATCCTTGGTGATTTGCTCACATGGTGTGTTTAGCAAGGCATCTTAGCCAGGGGCTGAGGATGTCTTTTACTCATATTCCTAGGTCAGCCAATTCAGTAGCAGATTCTTGGGCCAGAAGAGGAGTACTGAGGGACTCGTTTATGGTGGGTTTACCATATGAAGACAGCTTGGTGGAATCAATTTGAGTAGGGCAATGGAAGTGGCGTGCCACGGAAAGATATGTTGTATTTGATACCCATGCAGTGCTACGTGATCTTGTGCTCTCTTGAACTTGATATTTAATGAAATTGTTGTTAACTATCCAAAATAATAATAATACTAGGTTCTCAATTTAACTCGAAGTTCAAGCTAACTCTATGAAACTATGTGCTCCAGCAACATCAGGGACTTCACTTTATAGTGATATAAATGAAGCCCTGGCACAACCTTAAACAACACAAAGTACATCAAGGGCCCTGAAAGGGAGAATTATATCATTTATGAACCAAAGAGATCTGAAATGTCCATTTACGCTGATTAAATTTTTAATTCCAGACTTTTAGTAAGTATGAACGATACTTTAGATACAATAAATGAACACGTAATGAGTAACCATGGCAAATAGCTTTGAAATTTCAAATAAACCCATCATAAGTCAGACTGTCAGAGGACTGAAAATGTAATCATCTGGGTGCACACTGTAATCCAATACCCAACTATGAAACTCATTCTTTTGAATTAGATGATTGAGCAATGAGCATGTCACATGGTTTTCCACGTAAACTTTCATACAATTCTTGGTAAGTATCAATACATCCCATCACAAAAGCAGTATGGCTCAAAAAATTATGAAATAATAATAATAATAATTGTCCTCTTACAGCTAACTGATCATCCAATAAGGACTGGAGAATTTTGTAAAGAGTTCCCAAGAGACTAAGTGCCTAACTGATCCAAAACCGTCCTATGATGCCATTATTCTTCCGAATGAGGGCAATCAGTATCACATAAACATTTTTCTTTTACTCACCACACTTAATTCACAAAATTCTTCAAGAACTTTCATCATTCACCTTGATAATTCCAGTCCTTTTATCGAAAACGAAAATGTATGACAACAAATAAAGATTGATACACTGTTAGGTTCAGTAGCGATTATGACGGGTTCCACCAGCTATTCAGTGTCCTGTCAACTATGATAAAATTCATCTTTCTGTAATACACCACTTGAAGAAACAATCATGTCTCACTATCTCCTTTTCCTATCAAACTGAACCAGGAATTATGCCCATGGTACACCCCTCTCTTTCATTAAGGAATTTTTCTTAGATTCACCCAACATTACAATTTCTACATTCCATCTTTCGCGTCTCCTCTTCACATGCTATAACCTCTTCATGAATTGTTTCCAGCAAAGCACTGATAATAAAAATAAAAAATCAAAGACATGGACAAATTCATTCACCATACTACAAGAACTGCCAAAAAAAATGGCACTAAGCAAAATAGCCAACATTAAGGAAGCTGAGGTAAAAAATAGAGCTTCAAATGATCGAATGATTAAATTTGGTATATTCCTTTTTTCGTATTTCATGTCATACTGGACCTATATATATGATAGGATACAAAGACAACATCACGTAATAGAATATGAGCCAACATCACAGGGTGACTGAAACTTAAAGTGTATAAATCTGCCAAATACACCATAATATGCCTCCAGCCAAAATATGCAAGAACCTTACTGCTATCCCATCAAATACACGAAGTAAAAATCATATAAAAACATAATGAATGAAACTTTAGACGAGTTATAAGACATATAGGCTATAGCATGCGAAAGTACCTGAGAATCACTATGTCTGGTAAGAGTAAATATTGACTCCCGAAAGCTGCACAGAATTTCCATCATCAGGAAGTGAGAAAAAATGCACAACTATATCAAAATCATGGGGAATTTTATATTCATTGTCTACAAGAAAAAATCATAATGTGGCTAAAAGAAGAAACTTTGATGCCTACAATCTGCACAAGGAACACCAACTAATAAATACAATGTACAATGAATTGATAAATGACAACCATAAAGGCTGAAAAAACTGTTAATATCAACTTCAATGATCCTAAGTTAACACAATGAGCCCATATATATACATGGATATCAACTGGTAAACTATATGGGATAGAAGTATGGAGAATCAAAAATCATCAACAACCTGTCAATTGAGCCATAAACTATTAGCAGACAAAAGAAGTACAAATCTTACACACATTTTAGCAAGGTAAACCTATGTACATATTCTGTATACCAATGCAGCTTATAGAAATGTATTGAAGATTACATAACACATTCAGATCAACAGTAGTCAGCAGTTTATCAATCCAAGGATAAAGAAAAGGTTTTAGCAAAAGAAAATGCAGAACCTTTTGTTCTCTTCACTAATCTAACTAAAAGCTTTTCTTAAAAGGAACTCAATTCCCGAAACTCCTAATATTTGTTTTCTAATTTTCTATCAACATTGATTTCCAAGGTTACATACCAAGAGATCAAATGTCTATGCAATCATTGCACACGCACGCACGCACGCACACACACACACAAACACATATATATATATATCAGTGTTTTTAAAGGCGTTTGAGGCGCACGCCTCGAGGCGCGCCCCGGGGCGTGGCGTTAGCAAAACGCCCTAAGGCTCATGCAAATAGCGTGAAGCGCTTGAGAGGCGTACGCCTCACTGGGTGAGGCGTTAGTGAGGCGCACGCCTCATGCTATTTTGTGCGCCTCAGACATGAGGCATGCGCCTCACGTGCATACAGCATAAAAAATAATTTTTTTTTTTTTTAATTTATAAGATACTTTAACATGTCTTTTAGTCTTACTAAAACTAAAGCTGAAGAGTTAAACAAAATATTTGAAGAAGAGAAAGAAAAGGACTTCGGAGAAGAAAAGGGAGGGAAGCTAGGGTTTACTCCAAGTCTCCAACGAACACTCCTCGGTAGCTTCAGTAGAATCCTACAGCTTCTAGCCGTATCTCTCTCTCTCTCCACTTAGAGAAAGAAATTTTTTTTTGCTGAAACTCCTCTCTTGGCCGATACTCTGTAACTCTGCTTTTTTGCTTTTTTTGTTTCCCTCTCTCTCTCTCTCTCTTAGAGAAATTGTTTTCTTTTTCCCTTCATCCTCTTAGAGAAATTGGGTTTTTTTTTTCTTTTGAAACTGTCTCTCTCTTCCCATCCTGATGCTCTGTTTTTTTTTGTTTTTTTGTTTCCCTCTCTCTCTCTCTCTCTCTCTCTCTCTCTCTCTCTCTCTCTCTCTCTGTTTCTCTTTCTATTATCTCTCCCCA
>JAUPMG010187464.1:0-10259 GCA_031762675.1 Pachysandra terminalis
ACTTCCGCTTATGATAAAAATTGTGTTGCCACTCTCGTAGAAATACGAGGTGAAGGTGACGCTTGGATCGGAAAATCTATGTAATTGGAAAAATCTGGTCCGAGTCGTTACACCCCCTCCTTTTCTCTTTCTCTCTCTTCCGCACACCCTCTTCTCCCCTTCTCTCTCTTCCGCACACCTTCTTCTTCCCTTCTCTCTTTTCCGCACACCCCTCCCTTTCTCTCTCTACTGTAAACCCCATCTTCTCTCTCATTTTCCGCCCTCCACACTCCACCTCTCTCTCTCTCTCTCTCTCTCTCTCTCCTCTTCTTCTTCTTCCCCTCTTCTTCTTCTTCTGCTTCTTCAGGAACCAAAAAAAGACTATATCTGCTTCTTCAGGAACCAAAAAAAGACTATAGACAAAAAAAATATCATAACAGCCCTTCCCAAAAAAATAGAAAAATAACAAAATATCCCAAAAACGAAAAACAAAAACCCTTAACCCAAACCTACCTCAACCCAAACCCCTTTAACCAATTATACTCGAACCAGATTCCATTAACCAACCTGAACCAAACCAAACTCAACCCTCTTGAACGAAATTCTGAACTGAACCCAATCAATCCAAAATCCAAGCCCAAAATTCACTAAACAACCAAACCAAACCCAATAAACCAGAAAATCCAAACAAACCCAACCTAAACCAACTAAAATTATAAGAAAATTATATTGTAAAATGATAAAATACGAAAAAATAATCGTACAATTATAAATACATGAAATAACGCAAAATGCACATAAACGTCCACTAAAATTTTAAACAATTACAAACACTTTATATTCTTCATGATAAAATGACAAGAAAATAAAATAATAAAAGAAAAAAAGAAAATTGATTTACCTGTATCAGCTGAAGGCCTCCATGTGTGCTTTCCTCTGATTTGAGCTCCTTTGATCAGCTCAGCTTGAGGGGTAGCTGGTGTCCAACTCAGATTTGGGTGAGAAGTGATGAAATTAACCCTTTTTTTCCGTTTCAACCAAATGGAGCCTTAGGCCAATTTTTTTGTTCTTTTGTTGGTTTAGGTTGGGTTGTTTGGATTTTCGGGTTTATTGGGGTTGGTTTGGTTGTTTAGTGGATTTTGGGCTTGGGTTTTGGATATTGATTGGGTTCAGCTTAGGATTTGGTTTAAGAGGGTTGAGTTTAGTTTGGTTCAGGTTAGTTAAAGGAGTCCGGTTCGAGTGTAATTGGTTATGGGGGTTTGAGTTGAGGTAGGTTTGGGTTCATGGGCTTTCTGCTATTTGTTTTTTGGGTGTTTTGTTATTTTCTATTTTTTGGGGAGGGGCTGTTATGATATTTTTTGTCACAGAGCAAGAAGACGAAGAACAGGGGAAGGGAAGAAGAGGGAGGAGGAAGAAGAAGAGAGAGAGAGAGAGAGAGAGAGAGAGAGAGAGAGGTGGAGTGTGGTGGGCAGAAGAGGAGAGAGAGAAGGTGGGGGTTTATAGTAGAGAGAGAAAGGGAAGGGTCTGCGGAAGAGAGAGAGAAGGGGTGAAGAGGGTGTGCAAGAGAGAGAAAGGGAGAAGAGGGTTGCTGCCGTAGTTGCTGGTAGTCGGCCGAAAAGGGGGAAAGAGAGTGGGAGAAGGGTGGAGAGAATCGTGTTGTGTTTTGTTTTGTTTTGTTTTTTTAAATCAATCGTTAACAGAAGAAAATAGACGTTTAAATCGAAAAACCCGTTTAAACCTGCGTACTGTGCACGAGAAAAATATGTCCACGCATCGACTATCTCGCGGTGAAGCAGAGAACAGCCGCACGCTATGTCGCAGAGAAAATAGACTCACACTAGCAAAGCAAAAGAGCCTAAAGAAGAAAAAAAAAATATTTATTTATTTATTTACAGATATTTCCTATTCTAGTAAACACAAGGAGACAAATGAGCATACAAACATGCACGCGTGACTGGAATTTGAACTTTTATAATTGGTGGATTTGAATTGCAAAAGGATAGAGCATGGTGGTCCCACCTTGCCTTCAAATGTGCTTATCAAATTAGACTGCTTAGCTAGCTCATTATTATGCTTAGTGTTTGGATTAGCATCATCCACGTGCTTCCACATTATTCTTCGCATACTCCATCAATTGGTTTGCTGACGCAGCAACACGTGGCTACCTTTTATCTCAGATAATTTGTTTATTGTATGATCTTCTCCTTTTGGATATTTGCTACCTTATTAATTGTGATTATACTAATTTGGATAGTTTTAAAGGAAAATTCATTATATTTTTTGGCTATTTATTTGGACATCTTTTATTAGTTAATAAACATTACTTCGAGGTTTGATTTTATATCCCCTATTTATATAAATTTTTAACTAATTTCTAATACACAAAGCGAGTGCCTTTGCGTCTGTTCTACCTAAATGGTCTTTCTAAAAAATATGCTTTAGAACAAAGGAAGACTTAAGTTCTAGGTGAAAAATAAATAAATAAATAAAATTTTAGTTCAGAGAATATTGAAAGTAAAAACAGTGAGAATTTTCAAGGAAGCTTCCAAGTTGGAATTACCTATCTCATCGGATGGAGTACCAAATTTCATGACATGGTTTTAAAATCATAACTAAAATTGATGAGATGGTATAACAGTAAACATGGCTTAGGCTGCGTTTGTCTTGGCTTCTATAACTATTTATTACAGCTTATAGCTTATATGAGCACTTTTAAAAATTAAATATTTGTTTTGGTAGTGCTTATGAGGTGAGTGCTTACTTATAAGCAGTTGCCGAAGGCTACCCATAAGGAGAAGTTGTTGAGAGCAGCTTCTCCCAAGCTCTTATGCATTAAGCTATTTCACAACTTTATTAATATTTTTAAAATACCTATTTTACTCCTAAATTTTCATAAACACTTAAATAAATGTTATTTCTAAATGTTAATAATATTTTTATAATACCAATTTTACCCCTATACTTTTATAAGCAGTTAAATAAATGTTATTTCTAAAATTTAATATTATTTTTATAATACCTATGTTACCCCTAGATTTTATAAGCACTTAAATAAATGTTATTTCTAAAATTTAATAATATTTTTATAATACCTATTTTACCCCTAAACTTTTATAAGTACTTAAAAAAATGTATTTACCAAACACTATTTTCTTCAAATAAACAGTTTATTGTTGTTGTGGATAAGTATTTCCATTGAGCAACTTATCCAATGAGTGTTTATCCATAAGCACAAGCTGTACCAAATATAGCCTTATAATATTATTTTTTTCAGACGACTTGATGTTGGACAAGGGAATCAAGAAGCAAACTCAATTAAAGAAGAGTAAGAGAATAATAAACTAGAAAATAATAAGAATTCACCCTCTGAAAAAAGGGCGTTTTGGTGGAACACATAGCTTTGCACCATTAATGCTAAGTGGAGCAAACAGTCATAACACCTTGCTCCTACATCAAAGGTCCTTCCTGTGCTCAAATCCTCCTAACCCTACATGCAAATTATGGCACATTTTTCTTTTTTGCACCACGCATACATGGTTTCGGGTCTCATTCTCGTTTCCTTATCAAGAAACAAAGATATATCCTCTATCAACATTATGTTCCTTCCTTATTCATGGAGAGATGCAAATAGGCCGATTTTAAGACAAGCTTATATTAGTCCAAATCCGATCCACAATACAAATATCTAAGCCTAAGCCTAAGCCTAAGCCTAAGCCTGTTCTAATCCATTATGGGATGAAAGTAAGTGAGGGTCAAGCTCAATTTATTAACTAATTATTTGGGCTGTGTTATTGGCCTGAGATTGACCCAAACACTGTAATTTTCTAACTCAATCCATCAACCCGACCAAACTTGCCCCACTTTTAACGGGTTTGGGTTGAGTGTTTCCAACCTGCAAATAAACGGGTCGGGTTATATGACTATATGTTTCATAATTTTAATATATCTTAAAAAATATATAGTAACTAATATATATACACATATGTATATACATAAAATAACGGTTAAAATATTATGCTTCACATTTTCTCTCTTTCTTTCTTTTCACGTATACTAGCAAAACGTGCATGTATGTTGCACGTGAAGTTGATCATTAATATATGTTAGGATTAAAATAATGATACAAAAAAATATTTTAAAAATATATATAATAATTTATATATTATCGAAATTTTTATATTTAAAAATAAGTAATTCAATAAAATTAATTTTTATCATCCTATATTTTTTGAAACTTAAAACCATTTTAAAAAAAAAAATTATATTAGATTTACTTTTATCTTTACTATATAAATAAAATAAAAGGATATTGTTATATATAAATTTTAGATTGATATATATATATATATTAACAATATGTATTTATAAATAAATTTTAATATATAAATAGAAATATATTAACACGTGACAGTTGCAAGCTAATTATCTATTTTTTTAATAAAATTTATTAGATTGTTAATTATATAAAGAAATATTATTAACTAATACAATCTTAAACCTATCTTCTTTTTTCAAACTTATCTTGTAAAGATTATTCTAATATTATATTAAAATAAAAAAATATATAATAACATTATCTTAATAGCTAATTTCTTACTTTTTTAATTACAAAAATTTAATTTATCCTAATATCATTATAATAATGATATTTTATAATTAATTAGAATTCTTGTAAGAATTAGAATCTTATTACCTAAGGTAACGTTAGATTTAAATTTATTTACTAAAATTGAAAATGTATCCTAAAACTTATATATTAGTTAGTGAGTTTAGATATCTTAATATATGACAACTTATTTGTGAATTCTTACAAGAATTGGAATCCTAATAGGATAATATTTATTTTATTTTATTAAAAGTAAAAAGTATCCTAAAATTATCATAAAATTTATTTATTAGTTAGTTATCTACGAATAAAATAAGATAATGTTAAGATAATATCCTTATCTTATCTTGTAATATTTAGCTAATTATCATTTAATATCATAAGTTGTTAGGATAAGGGTATTTTAATCGTATGATCGAAAAAATCAACCATTTTTCAACTACAAAAACTTAAAAAACATAATTATGAATATAAAAATCTTAAAATATATTTTTCTTTTAATTTTAGTATATACTAATAAAAATAATTCTAATGATCTAATTCGATACCTATTTTAGTGTGTATCAACCTCTTCAAATGAAAGTTTTAAGTAATTTTAAGAAATTAAAATAATTATTATATTTAATACAGATGTTATTTTATCGATTGATTTTTAAATATTAAAATAATTTTTAATTATTGAGAGTTATAAAATTATTATTTAGGTAATTTTGATAAGAATGGATATATAATTAGTGTTATAAATGATATTTTGGGTGTTTTATATTATTTTTTATGTTTCGATATTGGATCAGGATTCTTTTGGTGTGCTTATATTTTATAAATAAGCTAATATAATAGTTTTATTATAGATGTAAATAAAAATAACAAATTTTAGAGATTATCCTTTTATTTTCTTATTAAATTATATAAAATTAGTTATTTATTAAAATAAGACTCTTTTTGATTTAGAGTTTAAGTGTATTTCGAAGATGTTTAACACATATAAAGAAGAATGAGTTCTAATAGAATTCTAAAAGGGTAATTTCGTTATAAAAATGGATCAAAAAACTTAATAGTTTTTATAAATAATTATTCATAATATATAAAGATATTCTTACTTTCTACTAAAAAAGATAGGATAGATGTTTTAAGGTTTTCTTAATAATAAATTATAAATATTTTATAATAAGTTTTTTAAGCTTATAAATAATATTTAGATAAAGTTAAAAATTGCTTTCTCTTTATATATTTTAGTAGTAATTATTTATATATTATAAATAATTTATAAGGTATTTTAGTCCAAAATGTTACTACGTATGAGAATATTTTTGTTTGTGAGAGATTAGATTTTAAATATATAGGACTCTAAAAAAAATAAAAATAAAGGAATAGAACAAGGATATTTTAGTCCAAAAAATGTACTGAAAAATTTCATAAAAATACAATTTGCTTTTAATAGTAGTATATAGTATATATGATAGAGCTGAACACTTGCATGTTGGAGCGTCGAAAAAATAAAGTAAAATATTATAGGTTATAATGCATTATTGCTGTTTATATGGGATTAAATAAAATTATAGAGACAAACGAGTATTAAATCATAATATCATTATAACTTATAATTGGGTTTATTATACATGACATTAGAGAAGGTATTAAAAAAATAAATAATAAAAAAATTAGTAAAATCAAACGGGTGAAACAGATTAAGGTGGCCGGATGCGGATTTTAATATTTCAATCTGTTAACGGGTTTGAGTTGTGTGCCAAGCCGTTAATGCCCTATCAATCCGGCTTGAACCGGTCGGATTGTCACATGGACCCAAATCCCTTTGATGAAACTGAACATTGCAAGTGGATTAGGGTCGGATCAGAAAGTGACAACTCTAGGTCTAGGGGCACCAAAATTGATTTGAATGGTGTTGGAGTAGATAACAAATACCTTGTTAATAATACACTTTTACCAATTAAAAAAAGAAAAAAAAGGAACAATATAATCAGTTTAGAGTTGGTGCTTGGGTTGTTGCACGTAGGCCTGTCAAGTGTCAACGAATCGGATTCGGACCGGATCAAGGCACATCCAAATTTGATTTGATTAAAAGTCGGATCGAATCGGATCATACTTTATTGGATCGTAGGATCATAAATCCCTTATCAAATCCGATTAGTTTCAAATCGGATCGGATTTGAATAATTGTAAGAATTTTTGGTAAACCTATTTTATAGTTATAAGAAATCAGATAAAAAGAAATATAATTTGATATATGTTTAATCTTTTTTTAAAGTATCCTAAACTAATGACTTATTTCTAATTATATGTTTAATACTTGTAGTCACCCAATATTATATATGCATACATATGTATATCTGTGATATATATTTTATATATTTATATATGTACACAAATGAAATCGGATCGGACTCTTATCGAATCGAATCAGCCTATATCCAAATTTGATCCAATTCAAATCGGATCGAATCGGATCATATCTAATCGAATTATCGGATCAGAAATTCCTTACAAAATCCACTTTTCACGGATCGAACTCGAACCATGATCCGACCCATTGACAGCCCTAGTCTCACTTAAGGCTTGTGATTGATTCCTCTCACCTTCATCTTAGCTCCTGAACAAAATGAGGGTTCATGTCTCTACAGGATTCGATTCTGTGTCTCCCCTATGGGGAAGTGGACACATTCACATGTGTGTGAGATATGTGAATTCAAATAATAGGAAATTGAATACCGACAAGCATAACTCACTTCAATGGGATTTAATCTCATGACATGCTCATTCCATCACATCATCATGTATGGTGCTCGCTATTATTATATGTTTAGATTATATAAGAATTTTCTATCCAAATGGGATATTTACAATGTTTGCAAATACTATTCACCACATGATATGTCAATGACATCTAGGTATGACTAGTGGGGCATACACCCACAAAACAAGCAAGCATGTGTAATGTTAAATGGTGTCATGCAAGATACATGGCAAATATAAGAGCATTTTGTATGGTCTACGAGTCGGGACGATTTGCTGCACCCCATGTCAAAATGCTTGTACCTTTTGTTGAAATGCTTGTACTCTAATTATAATGCATTAGGATACAAGCATTTCAACACAGGATGCAGTAAATCTTCTAGACGAAATGCTCTCGACAAATATCTCTATGATCTGGACAAAAAACTTTCTTTTGCCATATAGTCTCATGTCTACAAGGCATGATATAAAGGAACAGTTGGCCCGAGTGGAAGGGGCTCGAGTCGCTTAAGCAAGAGGTCTCGGTTTCGAATCCTTGTGGATGCAGCAAACCTTGTTGGGAGAGGTCCCCGTTTCGACGCCTGGGGATACTTTGGGAGACGAAAAAAAAAAAAAGATAAGTTAGTATGTCATTTCTCATTTGTATGGTAGCTAATCACCAAAATCACTTCTAAGTTCCACTTATTAAAGATGTGGTATGAATGAAAGAATGACTTTGTGGGATCTCTGTACTATTTTGGTATGTATTGAGTCTTTCTAGTAGTCTAGCGCACATGGTTTTACAAAAACCTGGTATCACATGAGCTGGATGAGTAAGTTTATTATTTTAATTAAAAAAATTTGGTCCGTCGGACATTATTTCGGCCAAAATTTTGGTCCATCGGCCAATTTCGGACATTATTTCGGCCAATTATTTTAATTAAAAAAAATCAACGAAATTTCTGATATTTCGATTTCGTTTGGGGCGGCCAAAATCAGTGATATTTTCGAAAATTAAAACTATGCTGTGAAGTGTGAATCCTTCCTTCTCTCACTTCTTGGAATAAAATAAAAATAACAATAAAGAAATTGATGTTGGGTTCTCAACCTTTAAGGCTTTAATTGATTTTTGGGAGAAAATAATTAATTTGATTAATTATGTTTAGTGAACAATAATTGGGTTTTATCCCACAAACTAATTAGCGTAATTACAATAATAACCCTCATTATATCTAACATTGCCCCTCAAGCTGAAGCATAGATATTAATAATGCCCAGCTTGCAAAGAGAAGGACCAACAGGCTTGGTAAGAACGTCTGCAGTTTGCTCTGATGATGGCACAAATTGATGAACTATAGCACCAGACTGGACTTTCTCCCGAATGAAATGAACATCGATCTCAATGTGTTAGGTTCTCTCATGTAAAACCGAATCAGATGCAAGCAATATTGCAGACTTGTTATTACAGTATAGGAGTGAAGGTAAACGAGTAGGAAAGTCTAGCTCTCCAAGGATAGAGTGAAGCCACATAATCTCACAAGTGCCCTGGACCATAGCTCTATACTCAGCCTCTGCAGAAGATCGGAAAACTACAGACTGCTTCTTATTTTTCTAGAAAATAAGATGGTTCCCATAAAAGGAGCAAATACCAGATAGTTCCCAGCATAGTCCGCATCAGAGAAGCATGAGACATCGCAGGAAATGGTGGAGTCATAAAAGAGACCAAGGCCTAAACAAGACTTAAGGTACCTCAAAATATGATAAACAGCATCCATGTGGAATAGTCCGTGGTGCGTGCATAAACTGACTCACCAGGCAAACAGCAAAAGCTAAATTAGGTCGGGTATTGGTCAAGTAGATAAGCCTCCAAACCAATCTCTGATAGATACAGGGATCGAGCAAAAGATCACTAGACTCAGCTGAAAGCTTGATATTAACATCCATAGGAGCAAATGCTGGTCTACATCCCGTCATCCTGGTATCACTCAAGAGATCTAAAGCGTACTTCCGTTGAGAGAGGGAAATACCACACTTAGATCTAGCAACTTCTATGCCCAGAAAATACTTTAGGTTACACAAATCCTTAATGTCGAAAGCAGAACTAAGATCCTTCTTGATCTGAGTAATCCCAACATCATCATCTCCAGTCAAGATGATGTCATCAACATAAACAGATAAGATCACACACTTTCCTTTAGAATTACGCCGGAGAAAGCATGTATGATCATTATGGCATCTCGAAAATCCCATGTTGAGAACCACGTCACTGAACCGAGCAAACCAAGCTCTGGGAGATTACTTCAACCCATACAACGATTTCTTTAGTTGACAAACCATGCCGGCAAACTCCCCCTCAGCCTGAAAACCGGGAGGAGGATCCATGTAGATAGTCTCATCGAGGTCCCCGTTTAGAAACGCATTTTTGACATCCATATGGTGGAGGGGCCAGGAGTGAGAGGCAGTAAGGGAAATCAAGAGCCGAACAGTGGTGAGTTTTGCGACCGGAGCAAAGGTGGCAGTAAAGTCCTTGCTAGGCACCTGAGTAAAACCCTTTGCGACAAGTCGGATTTAAAACGATTAACAGTCCTGTCGGCATTGTGCTTGACACTGAACACCCACTGTTTTCTCCTCCTGATGAAAGGAACCAATTCCCAAGTGTGATTAGCCTGTAACGCCCCCATTTCCTCCTGCATGGCAGAAGTCCAGACCGGACTGGAAAGAGCCTCCCGAACTGACCGTGGAATGGAAATAGAATCAACTGTCCCAAGAAATCCCTGAAAAGAGGTAGATAAAGCATTATACGACATATGGCGTTCAATAGGATGGTTAGTGCTACAAGATAAGTTAAGACGATCAGGGGGATAACGATCCCGGATAAGGTATCGTCGGGGTGAGAGAGAGGAGGAAGGAGAGAGAGTACCTTCATTCAGAGAGGATATCGGCA
>JAUPMG010187475.1:0-10259 GCA_031762675.1 Pachysandra terminalis
TATATTGTGTGTATGTGTGTGTGCGCGTGTGCTCCACCTTGGAAACCAAGCTTGAGAATGAAACTAATTATCAATTCTAACTAGTCTTTAACAGTTGCTAAAACAACAGATCTACTACAGTATTACACCAAGATGGTGGCCAGTTTCCTCCTCTTACAGTCTATCACCACTACTTAATTGTGTTCAAGTATCTGTTAAACGAGAAGGAACAAACACAGTTCCAATACAACTCATACAATCATATCCAATTAAACTGAATATTGCAAGCAATTCTTTCATTTTATTTAGGCCGTGATGCACAAACCAAATGAGAAAAGAAAAAGGGAAGTAGGTAAGATATGGTGTTTGCCTAAACGACACAAGCTATTGTGGAAGAAATTAAGCATCTCACTGTTGCTCGATCGTTATTGCTAATCTATGTCTGTCTCTTTAAACTTTCCAGCCACTAATATGAATTGGCTACTTGTTTTGTTTAAAACAAAAGAGAGAGATGATTCTACTTGATCAATTATCCAAAGTAGCATATATGCCTTAGTGATAAGGAGGTTTTGCATGACCATTGCCTTGGTAATATATATCGAAAGCAGGTTTTGGATATATATTACAGACAAGAAGGTTTTGCATGACCATTGATAGGGGGGAAAATGCCATGGGAAACTGAAATCCATCTTTTCATATCATTTCGATTGGATAAAATTCAATCTAAGTAAGATTCAAATTACAACATTGACAAGCATCACATTCAAAAACTAGCAAAAGAAGCAGATAGTGAGAATCATCAGTGATATATGTAGTCAACATGGAAAATTCTATAAACAAACACTGAATATAATTAATTTTGATTACATCTAATGATCAGAAGCACTTAATTATCATTTGATTAGATCTCTTTATCGCCAGATACGTGAAAGGCTAGATTAAGAAGATTCGCAATAGCAATGTTGTATGGAAACAAAGGCAACCAGGCACCTTGTAGCAGCATTAAGGGGCTAGCTAGGCCATCTCTCCTGATTTGAAGCTACTTATAAGGACTACAACGTAAAGTGTATGGTAGATGTGAAGGACACGGCAAAAAAGTGAAATGGAACACTCTTCTCATGCATTTCTCATTATAAGGAAACCTATTCACATCTCAAATCCTCTCTCTCCAAGTCCCAAAATTGGCCGTTTCACTGTAAGACAGACAGCAAACACGTACGCATAATCCCATATTCTAAACAAGGATGTAAAATATAAAGCTTGATAAATACAGGCAACATCGATTTGATCGCTCCCAAAGTTTCATGCAAATTCAAAAATTATAACTGATAATAATCTAAACACTAAACTAAAGCCTAAAGCTGCTGAAAACAAAACAAATACTAGCTAGGGAACTAGAAAACCCTAGCAATATGGGGTGGGGATGACTGACTAGTCAAACTGACAATTGCTTCCCAGATTCCGAACCAATTTCTATTCGAAATTTGAAATATGAGCTTTCTTTACACTGGGTTTTGCCAAATGCATATAAAAAATTAAAGATCAGTCTCATTTAATACAAGTAGGGATATAGCCGATTCCCATGGCGTACCTGCTGACGTTGTTAATGTCTTAGAGACAAGTAGATAGCTAGCTTACACACACACAAAGATAGAGTGAGAATGCATTAGCCCATTTAGGACTAGAGCCTCACTGTACCTAAGAAATGGATCTAGCGGAGCAATGCGTAGAGAAATAAAATCAAAACCAATTTCAGTTCTCCCTTCAATATCCTCAAATATTAGAGAAGCTGCCAACATAATCGAATAAGCAAGTCTTTCAAATGACTAGATCTATATATATCAAACGAGGAGTTATATATCAAAATCCCATCTCGCTTCAGCCCCAGATCTAAAAATGTACAACAGAAACTCAAAGGAGATTAACATAGGGTTCCACAGAGAGAGAGAGAGAGAGAGAAGCCAAGGCAAAAGGCGGAAAAAAATTCTTCTTTATATAAAAGTTTGGGAAGGAGCACAAGGATCCAGCAATGTTGGGTTTAAGATGCTAGAGAGCATAGCCAATGCATCTAGTTTAAGTATCATTGGTTATTGACATATCAAAATTATCCTTTCAACAAACACTTTACACAAGCTAATCACATATTGGGAGCATTAGGTTTCCATGAAAAAGAACCTGCATAATATATATATATATATATACACACACACACATATGTGTGTGTGTGTGTGTTTATTCTTTGAAATGTTAGCTTTTTAAAAAAGAAAGAGAATATATCTCCACAACCATGCAAGGAATATAGTCTCACAGTAAAACCCTGTGAGAATAAAGTTTAGCAAAGAAAAAGCCAAACTTAGGTAAAACAGAGACGACGGAGATTACATAGCTCTTCGATTCCAACCACTACCGTTGAACTGTAAGAGACGCAAAGAGTATCCTGCAGAGAGGAATCAGCATCATCTACCGTTGAACAGTAAGAGACGCAGAGACTATTCTGCAGAAAGGAATCAGCATCGTCTACCGTAATCTATGACTAATCTTGGTAACTTTCTTTCTAATATTTTTTAGATACATATGATCCAACATCTGTTCCATAAAACCCTAGATGCAAAGTGGAATAATACAAAGGAAGATAATGGTGAAAGAGCAAGAAGAGAAATAACAGCATAATAGAAATCCTTGAAGCCATTATTGAAAAGAAAAAAAATTAAATCTGCCCAATGATGAACCTGAAAAGGATTATACTGACAAAAACACAAAGATTAAGAAAAAAAAATAAAAGAGTAATGATGAAAACCTTTCTCTATTCCGTCAGGAAAAGAAGAAAACAGTCAATGTCTTTCATCATTGCACCAATCTGCGTATACCCAACAACCTTAATTTCTCTATAAATAAAAAAACAAAGAAAACCCATCACAGCAAGATCTAATAATTCCAACAACAACAAAAAAAGTTAGATTTTGAACCCACCTAAAGATCAAGAGCTGATGAACATGGAAGAAGAGGTAATGATCGGCGTAAAAGGAAGCAGCAATTGGGGGGAATGAAGCCTGGTCCGAAGACACAAACACATGATCAACTGATCTCTCTCTCTCTCTCTCTCTCTCTCTCTCTCTCTCTCTTTTCTCAAATATCTTCCACAAGATTAAATCTTGTTAGATAGATTGATATAAAGATAGAGATCGATCGATGGGATCAATCGAAATCGATGGAGTCGATGACCTCGAGCCAGACAACATTCCCCTCAAACGAGAAGCTTCCTCCCCGACTCTGCAACAAATCTCTCTCTCTCTCTCTCTCATCCCTTCTTCTTCCCCCCAAGAATCTTGGCTTCCTTTAAGGGGGGAGATGATGAGAAGAGATAGACAGAGAGAGATGGGTTTGTGTGATGAATGATGAAGAGAATGATTTGGCGTTATAAAAAGGAAGAGAAGAGAAAGAGTGAGAAAAGCTATAAAGCGAGAGCAAGAAAGACGCCCTAAAAAGACAAAACAGTGCAGCAGACCCGACCCGACAACTGGGTTTCAGAAATGACCACGATCTCATGCTGCATGCACACACACATACCTCTCGCGTTGGACCGTCTGATTTGGAAGATCATCATCATCTCATCAACTACTAATTCTACTAATTAATCATCTACCCTAAAAACCAACAATCTTATTGTTAGCCGTTGGATGAGATTTAGGAGATGATGCTTTCATGCATCCATCACCACAAACAACAAGTACACTAATCAACTCCACCTAGCCCTAGTAATCAGGAACTATATAAGCCGTAGGATTTGGGATGTTATGATGACGATGATGATTATAGTGGTAATAAATGATTGAAAGGAACCAAACAAGAGCTCTGTAGATAAGTCAAGGGGAGTGGTTGGGTTCTTGAGTGGCCCGATAAAACTGAATTACCACCAATGCAATTGATTTACGAAAATGCCATTTAAGAAAGAAAAACTTGAATTTTCAAGATATTGAAATTTAAATAATAATATTAATATTTGTGCTAACAAAATTATACTTTTCCTATTGTTATAACATTATAATTAGGCAAAACAAAACATAATCAATTTCTTATTTACAAAATTTTAATGCTTTTACATAAAATATTAGAACAGAGTCACTAAATTACATGATTTAAATTTTGATTAATTCCAATCTAAAACCAGGGGCGGAGCCGAGATTCTATTTCAGGGGCAAGAATTCATTGGTTTTGTGATTCAAGAAGAAAAAAAAATAAAAATTTCAAAAAAAAAATTCTTTTCATTGATAAAAATAAGATCGAAAATGATCATTTTACAATTATCCACCTTAGATGTATGTATGTATCCAACTTGTATTAATATTTTAGTCATGATAGTTAGGGGTGTAATTGGGTCAGTTTAATGGCCAAACCAAAATGCAATGATCAAAATAAAAAATCAAACCATCAAACTATGGTGATCTAAATTGAACTAAACCAAAACAAATTTGGTTTGATTCAATTTGATAAAATCAATTCTATTTTATATATTAATTACACATATACACACAAAAAATACATACATACAAGTCTAAAACTAAATTGTGTTTCAATAAGCTATTTTTGCCTATTTATGGTTTTCTATGAGGAATTAATATGTTTAATAATATTTTGAAAGGGGATTTCAAAATTAAAGTTGGACATTATTTAATGATTTTCTTCTGAATTATTTTTAAAGGGAATTTGATTTTATCAAGGAAGTAGTTAAGATGAAGAAGTCAAAACTCCTTTTTTCGAATCAAGTCGCACGAACAGGTTAAAATTAGTAAAAACCTGCATCTTGCCTTGTTTATCTCAATCACTGACGTGGCAAAATCATCATCTTAATTTTAATTTCTTTATTTAGGCACAAAAACTAAAAAGAGGTTTTCATTAGAGAGAAGAGGGTCCCTCCCTCGTTTGCTGCGTTTTTTTCGCGAGGGGTTCGAGACGACGACCGACAGATAGATTCAGGTCTAGCTACTAGCTAGTTGTGTACACACTGTACAGTACTCCCCACAGTTTGTAGTTGGGCAATTCCTCGGCGAGTTTTATGCAAAAGTCCTAACTTAGGTCCTACTTTTAGGGTTACCTTCGCCTCAATCCAACGAGAAAAAGGAAGACCTTAGAAAAGGTTCAAAAAACAGACAATATTAACCCTGTGCTCTTATTTTGTTGACCTTTGAATTTGCTTAGAAGGGCTTTCACAATCACTCTTTCACCATTGCGTCTTGCGGGCTGTGCATTGAACAGATCTGTCCTTCTTTTCAAGTCAATTTCGTCATAATTAGATTATTATTTAGGCACGTATAGTAAGTTGAATCTAACAACTCGCCTGCCATTGGCAACGACCTTTCTCTTTCTTTTGAAAAAATATCAGAATGCAATGACGATATTACCCTCTTGCACGGTCAACTGAAACTACCTAAATTACCATTTATTTTTCGGTCATTCAAATTGTCAATTTCGTCCGTGTCGTGTAATTAAATGCAGATTTGGAACTATTATATTACTGTAGCTTTATTCAATACAATATATATATATATATATATATATATATATATAAGGGGAAATTACACTTTGACCCCTGAGATAATTGTAGTTTAACAAACTTTAAAAGGTCTAAGGGCAAATGATCGAAACATCAAAAGGGTCAAAGTGTAATTTATCCTACATATAACGCATCTTTTGTTTTTGTATTTAGTCGGTGATGCTCGGAAGATATGCCGCCACCACCACCACCATCCCACCATTTCCATCTATCTATATCTATCCCGTCATGTGAATGATAAACGAAGAAGACGCTTCGTGCTTCGGTTTACAGGCGCATTTAATATCTCGAAAGAAGTGTGGGAGAGAGAGGAAACACGTAAAATGTCAAGTCCTGCAACTCCAACACAGGTTGTTGATATTTAAAACTTAAAAAAATAATAATAAAATAAAAATAAGGACGTCCTTTTCTTACCTGATTTTATGCCTTTTTACCCTTTCTCCTTGGCTTGGATTCCAAATTCCATCCCATGAGAACAACCCACACCTGCCAAAACCATGAACATATTACACATACATGCACACGCCTCCTGGGTATTCGCGTTTCTCTCTCTACACGCATTGTCACGGACTCCCATTCATCGTCAGCGTTCCTTCTTTGTTGTTTACTACTCTTCTGTCTCTTGTATAAATAAAAAACCTTAAAATAAACACGGTTGCAGGAGTAGTTGAAAATGAGGAAAAGGTAAGCGCCCTTTTTCGCTAGCTTTTTGCTACCCAGGTAGGTTTTTTTGGGTCGTCTCCCCAAGTGCGCCAGCTTTCTTTTTTCCTTTTCCTACTCAGGTAGGTAGGTTGGTAGCTTTGAGGAGGCCTTCTTAGAAAAACGACAACAGTTGGGAGGAAAAAAATAACCAAGGCAAATTTTGGGTTTTGATCGTGAAGGGAGACGAGGACGGTCTTCCTTATCACCATTGAAGGATTCCAAATGGGCTATTTCGTAAAGGCCCAATTGGGTAGGGCTATCAATGAGCTGAACCCGAGCCCAAAAAAAAAACAGCTCATTATCTTAACAGGCTCGAGCCGCTTGGGTAGACTCAGCTCAGTTAAAACTTGGATCGGTTTGTACACAAGATTTTATACATCTATATTCATATATTTATATTATATATATATACCGGCAATCATCAATTATAATATTAATGCATTTATATTAAGATAAGCTTTTTTTTGAGTAACTTTTTGCCAGTCAAACCCGAGTCCAAAATATTTTTAACAGCTTGAGGTGAACCTGAGCCCAATTTTTTTTAACAAGCCTGAGTTTTACGAGCCCAAGCAGAGTTGGGCAAAGCACGGCTTGGCTTGTTTAAAGCCCTACAAATGTGACCTACTGGAAACCTACTTAAAAAAAGAACTGACTTATCAATCTGATATATGGTAGACAGTTATGAACAATAGCTACCCCTTAATATCACAAGCTGAGGCTGGTGTCATTATTGTAAAACTTATGACTGGAGGCGACTGTGTAGCATATTGCAAGTCATCTTGATTGGAAGATTCAAGCCATTTTTTCTGACTCTCCTCTTTCGAGAATAATGATATGGCTAACATTTCTGAGGGAAAAAAATGGTAAAAAGGCCATCTACAGAAATCATTCTACTTATTTTGATATCATAATTCATAACAACTTCAAATGCTGTTATGTTAAGTCCTAAACTAGCAAATACATCACGAACAACAACAAACTAAAACAAGAGGGATATTTGTAAGCTACTAAAGATCAAGCGAAGGGAGGAAAAGAGAAATGAAAAAACAACACAATTGATGGAAGATGAGATAAAATGAATTGAAACAACACATTTCAATGCAATAGATATGAAAGTAGTACAAGCAACACAGTTTATGGTGCAAGGGAAGAAGAAATAGGATAAAGGGAAACAAGTCTGAAAGAAAGGAAACTCAGCTAATGGAGTAAGAAAAGATCAAGGCATGCATAAAATTCTTTACATCGAATCGTTTCCTATACATTAATTAAGGTGTAAATTTCTTATGGTTTAGTTCTTGGTAAAGCAATTTGATAATTAAGGTGTAGCATTTCTTATGGTTTAGTTCATGGTTAGCAATTTGAGGGGTATGATCAGATAGGTAAAAGTGTGCGAACACGACTTTTTGCATGGAGGCTGATGTGGTAGAAACAATAGATAGGTTTTCTTGTGAACTAAGACAAGTTCAATATGTCTAGATACTAGGGTGCCAATAAGGAAGGTTTCCTATGCACTAAGAATATGTCTATATATTCTTAATGCATCACATTTGAGGGATTTGGAAGTTATAATCTTGGAGAAATGGCGCTTTCCAAAATACTATCTGGAGTAGCCATATTAGGCATCATCTTGAACTAAATAGGTAATTTCTAGTACACTACAACAGTAGAAACTGGTAGCTAAACTCTACAAACTCTTCGTTGAAAGTTCAGTAAAAGAAATATTAGTTTCAATTGCAGCTCCAAATAGAGGAACAATGTATCCAAATTAGCTGTGTAGAATGGAACATCTATTATACAGAAAAACTGTACATTGCAGTAGAGGCGGAAAATGGAAAACCAACAGAATGAATATTATCACTAACTTGGTTTCTTTTTTTGATGAATATCACTAACTTGGTTTCTTAGTGCTCAGTCTTAACCTTCACATCTCCATTTGGTAAAATACTTTGTGCTTGTGCAAGCCTTTTGGATTCCTGTTAAAGTTTAAATCCAGCATCAGGAATGAGGAGAAAAAAAACTCAGTAAAACAAAGAGTAACATGATTTCAGAAAGCTGTTTAATAATATGAAAAAAAAAAAAAAAAACTACCAAATTGCCTGAAGATTAGTATCCAAGTAAAAGTTTCAGCCATCAATCTATAGGACTGTAACATAAAAGATCTGAATTCCCATTCTAATCAAATTAATGCATTTCACCTTGTCCCACTTGGAGGTTATTCCATAAGGGACCCTGTGACTGGCCACATCACCGCTTTACATGGCAGGGAAACCCATTTCTCACCAGGTATTCATAACCTGGTGGGACAAACCAGAAACCTCGTGCCTTGAGACAATTTCATGTATTGAAGACTGTCATGAGCATGGAATTGATAAATCATCCATAAACTCAATAACATATAATTCAAGCAATCATGACCACTTTATATTTATCTAATTGTAATTATATAAAAAATGTTTTAAAAAATCATCTATTAGAATCACAGATTCACAATGGTTCAGTGAAGTTGACATCTCACCCTTAGATTATTATATGTAATTAGTTTAGCTACAAAAAATATCATTTGTGAGAATATTTCTTAAATCCATTTTTTCCAAAACTCCAAGATATATGGATCAAGTCTAGTTATTTTTTTAATAATTGATGAATTGTATAAAGGAGCAGAAAGCAAAGATACAAACTCAAGGCAAGAGAGAACTCAAGCCAAAGAGAGGAAGAAAACGACACAACCAAAAACTACACACCCAAAACCAAAAAATGTACATAAGATCATAAAATCTCCTGCAGTAGCACATCCGTAGCAACCTAGCAGAAAGGTCATCTTTCCCCAAACCCCTCCTAGCCAAAAGGTCCGCTATCTGATTGGTCCGATGGGACACAAGATGAAACGAGACCAAACCAACTGGACCAAATGCAGAAATCTCCAGTCACACTGCTGGACTCGCCTCAGCCAGTCCATAACGGATGCCGATGAACTCTAACAATCAAACTCCGATCATAGTGTAAAGGATCGTCCGATCCCGATACGGATCGGGCGATCCAACTCGGTATCGGCGAGTCGGATTGCCCAATCCGTCTTGGATCTTCCGAGTCGGTCCGAGTTGGGTGTTTGAAATTTTTTTTCTATGAATTTCGGATCGTCCAATCTTGTCTGATCCCGAGTTGGATCCGAGTTCAAACACTAGACTCCGATACCCCCTCTCTGTGGCATATCTCAACCCAGTCCCAATGGCAACAAGAATAGCACGCCTCCCCTCACCTCCTGTCACAAGACCAAAGAAAACGAAGAGGATGTCTTCACTGCTATCTCTAAACACACCACCTTGACCAGAAATACCATCCGCCTCCTGGGAGAAACCATCCACGTTCAGCTTCACACTCCCATCCATCGGGGGAGACCAAACCAAAAGTGCCGAAACCAAAACACTGTCGCTCACCGATAACCTGCACCACTCTCTGCGAATCTCCTCAGCTCTAATACCACTGAACTGAGTTGAGTCCTCATTATCGCCCATGAAGTCACAGAAGTCAAGATCCCCTCAATCACACTGGAGGTCAAAGAACAGCAAGTCTAGTTATTTGATTGTGTAGATCTATGGATTTGATAAAAAAGAATAGAAATATGTATACTATATGACTAGATTCACACTATTTTTTGCAACTTAGTAGACTATGTTAGAAAGCCTCCAAGTCTGATTTATTGGAAGATTTTCAGGTAAGGGTGGACAGTCCTAGTATTTCACATCTTCAATTTGTGGGTGACACCTTGAATTTTTTTGGAGTGTCTGAATCATAACTAAGGGTTCTTTAAGGCATTCTTATTTGTTTTGATACTCAAAGTTAATATTGCTAAAAGTGAGATATTTGGTATGGAGAAGGGGTGGATATTGATAATCTTCGAGCTATATTGGGAGTTTGGGATGTAAGGTAGGTTATTTTCCAATATATATTTAGGCAAGTTTAAGACTACCTCAGTTTGGAATCCTGTAGTGGAGTGTATGAAATAGAGGTTGGCTACATGGAAAGGGAG